>OY755243.1:83539864-83824323 GCA_963576725.1 Azorinus chamasolen | reverse complement strand
AATGTAGTAGGTGAAAAATTCTGTAAAAACAATTTGTTCATCAGGCTAAAGGTTAAGGGTCGATTCTACAGTTCACATCTTACCCGTTGAATGGCACACAACATGTTTCGTCCTTGCAAAGTAGACCCAGATCGGACAGCTTCCGTATGAGTGGTCTGTTTGGCTCTGCACTGTTTGCTTAGGGGATACTATAGGTCGGATTTAACAGTATCTGAAATGGTTCACAGGTCATTATAAAATACAGCTAATAAATATTAATGAAGTTGTAATTATGTTTTATAAATATTAACGAGGTAAAGTGTAAAGCTCTCTGGCAACTTACTAAGATATAATTATGCGACAGTGTCATCGTAAGCGATAAACACATCCGAACTAATAATAATAATCCAACCATTTGACTCTTTCGCTGCCAATGCCGCATCTGTCATTACCTATGCAAACAGTTTGGATCCAGATGAGACGCCGAGTAACTCGGCGTCTCATCAGGATCCAAACTGCTTTTTACTGTGACATTGATTTTTGCAACAAAAATGTGGAAAAATAAGAAGTAGAATTGTAGCAGACCAAAGTTCGCAGACGACGACAAAAGTTGGCAGCGAAGGAGTTAACAAGTTAGCGGGGTACCTGCAACACTAATTATGTGCTAGTTAGAAATTTTGGACATTAATTGGTATAGGAAACAGTGCATACACTGACTAGAGGGATATTAAAGGAGCCATCCGATCTGAGTCTACACTGTGTCTCATGAGTGGGATAACGAGTGGTTTGTATTAATGACATGGGTCGCTGGTTCATTAGTAATCGACATAAAAATGTCTAGACTTAATTTCAATAAAGCCACAGATGTATCGGAAGCGGATATTACTAAATGAGAAATTTCCTGGAAATGCAGATTACAGAATCATGTCATTTATTTCACATGTCATGCGATAACTTATGACCTTCTCCGTACTTGTTCAATAATCTCATTAAAGTCATAATATTGCTCAAAATCGCGATAAATTGCGTAATTTCATATAGCTCTCATATTTGTCTATAACACAATATGAACTATCAAATCAGTCATCACGCAGAAACAAAGTCGAAAGAAGCAACATGTAGCGTGTAATTGATTGTGTAATTAGCACCGATAACACGGATTTGTTGACATTTTGAACGCTCACGAACTACACCGACTTTTCTCGGCTGCGCTCGGAATGAATCGGATGTACCGCATTAAGATGTCACGTGATACACCAAAATGTCGGTCGAGAATGCCTTCATCAACATCCCTGTTGAGACGAAGCGTTACAGCACCAAGAGCATGGCAAATTAGAGGTGGCGTAAGACAGAGAGGCGACTGGCTTGACATATTTTAGCTAGAGTTTCATTCAAGGAATGGCCAGGAAAGAACATACGAAGGTCAGAATATGTAAATTCAGCATGTATTAGTTCTAAACGATATCGATGATTTCGACATCTCGATGCCAGCTATAAGCGGTAGAGGCCACCCGTCTATTGATCTATTTTAAGGATATTTCAGTTCAATTCACTGAAATGTTTATGCAACAACAACTAATCGTATCTATATACCGCCATTCAGTGAGAAAATAATATTTGAAGCTTTCATTTGTTGCCAGTCATTTCGTGACAAATCTAGTTCGTATTTTTTTTGTACCGTACCTTTCGTACACCTAGTTCACATGCAAAACTGATATATTTAAACAAGTCAATAACACATTTAGATCTACTGGCCCGGTTTCTGCATAAAATCGAACTTTGATCTACGAAGAAACAACGTGACAAAAGTGTAAAGTGTAAACAGGAATATACATGAGGGAGTATAGCTATTGACCAGACCAATTGATCCACTTTTGCAAAAATCAAAGGTCACAGATATGTTATAGCCATGCACAATGTGGCATATTAGATTAGATACGACTAACTCTTTACTCCATGAATAGTCATGCAAGAAACAATGCCATGAATCATGAATATTAATGTAGTTATAACAACACTACCAGCACTGGAAATTTTGGCCATGGCAGAATGTGTAGAATCATATCTCTATCATAAGCAAATGGAGCAGACTCTGATCAGACGACTTCTAATTTCGGTCTACTCCGTTTGCATAGGCATATTTTTTGCAGTAATGCATGAATACACCTGTCTATGCCATAGCAAACAAAGTAGACCCAGGTCAGATTACTCCTATAGGCCCGGAGCCATTAGATCAGGATTTGCTTTGTATGCTTTTGCAATTATAAATTATAATATAGATCGATTCTTTATAGTTTCTGTTTCATGTGTTCAGGTACATGTATAAAAATTAACCAATTGACACTATATGTCATTACTTCTTACATGCATATCCATGGGGGTTAATATAGATCTGATTCTACCGTTACTATCATGCCAAAATTCCTGTCAATTTGGTATTATAGCAAATAAGCAATAAGTCTTATTAATAATCATGATGTCATTACATGAATATCCAGGGAGTAAATGGTTAAGACTATTGTTTCTTATCATATGATAATGTGCAGAAACATTATCTTGGAATGTGTGAATTTAGGTTAGGATACTATATGTAAATCATAAAATATGCCAAATTCAACGTTCAATTATTAAAAAGATATTTTTTTTTATTAAATTCTACAAATCACTGTGTCACTGTGTGGCAAAATGATATATGTAGTGAGCCAGACTGAATTATGGTACAAAATGGCAATGCTTGTGATAAGAAATGATGATACTAAATGCCATTATGGTTGCACAAAATCACCCACTCTCCATGATTGACTGCCATTAGAAATTTCAGACTATGTAGATTTTGGAGAAAAAAATGTTGAAAGGCAGAATAGATTGATGCTTTTTATTTCATTCACTTGCATGGACATCTCATCAAATTCAGTATTTATAAGTGAGCTGCACAATGACAAAACCAGCTTTCATGCCATACTAAGTGTTTACCCTTTCCTTCATATTACCTTTATTCAAACATTTGCAAACAGAGTAGACCCGGATAAGACAACTCCAAAAGGAGCTGTCTGATCAGGGTCTGCTCTGTTTTGTAATGGAATATTTGATAATTGTGTCTCAATTTACTTTCTTAAATGGCTACAATGTAATACCTTGCACATTGCATTTTAATGGTTTGATTTATGAATATTCAGTAGATACATGTATTAAAAATTGGAATAAATATATAACAGGAAAAGGGTTAAGAAACAGAAAAAATGTAGTTGATCTGGCTCTTCAGTGTTTGAATGCCACTAAGGCTAGTTTTGTCAATACACAGCTCAACAGTATCAACACGAGTGTCAATATATTTAAGACAACTACTTGAATGGTTGAATGAGAAATATCAAAACATAAATATTGTTATTTTTGTATATTTTATGTTTCCCTCCACTATCATCTTCCTTTGGCAATTTAGCTTTATGAAAGATTAATAGAAAGTAGCAAATAAGATACAAAGGAACAAGAAACATGTCGACACTTTGACTTAACCATTTCCCTGTTCAATATTCATGTAAAAATAGTGACAATATAAATATACATTAGCTCAATTTTTATAATGTAAATTTTCAAGGGCTGTTTTGCTTTGACAGAAACTGTATAATTAGATCTGTATCATGTCAAAAGCAAACAGAGCAGACTCTGATCAGATGGCTAATATAGGAGTCATTTGCATATGCATGAAAAGGCATAATTCATACGAGGGAAATAGATAACACTATAAATTGCATAACAGCAGCATTCACTGTAATTTAAAGATCAGTAAGACATTCTGCGATCGAAATGTGATAGAAATGCAGATCATTTGTGAAAATAAAACCTGAATATAAGCCCTATACTGTTATTGTCTTTTATTTCAGAATGCCATTGCTTGTATAACAGAGGGCAATGTTGAAAGACATTCCTCTAAAACAGACATATATGGTCAATCCATAATAAGGACTAAACCATGTTAATTCAGTGAAGAAAATACCATCTCCATTCAGATGAGAAATTGTCAGACATGCATTGTTAATGTCGAGGAATAACAGATTGTTAGAAGATATTTTCCAAGAAAGCTGTTTTACACTCTACATGGTAAATATACACCACTAAATAATAGCAATGAATTATCCTGTCACTTCATGTAAAAGTACTGCTAAGCGCTATGGTATTTCAAACCATAGAAATTTGCAAACCAGCTAGACACAAGACCTATATCAGCTACTGCATTGAAATTGGGGAATCTGATCAGCTCACTGTTGCCAAATTTTCAGTTTTGCAGCTTATCTCGGTCTACACTGCTTTTAGCTTGTAATTTTTCAATTTAGTGATCCAGCAACAACACAGCAAGTATAATCTCATAGACACTAGCTCATAATGTTCTGCAGGTTTAGTGAAAAAGATCTTTATAAAATTTAGCATCAAATCATTATGCAAACAGGTACTTGGTTAAAAAGAACTTGTTGATAGTAGGGCTTAGAGTTTGCAAAGTGAATTCTTTAGAGTACACCGACAATTTCTATTGAGTTGCAAAAACCATTTCACCATTCACCTAATACTGATGCCATTTTATGTATCGGCCAGATGAGATGGCACCAGTGGGATCTGTCTTATTAGATTATGCCCTGTTTGCTAATAGAAATATATACAGGTGGATCTGAATCTACATTTTCCTGTGCTCATTTACAATGAAAAAAAATCAGCCGTTGGTCTTTTTTATTCATCCATGAATATTCATGAGATAAAGGGTTAGACCTATTAGGTACTGCTTCATAAATACATGAATATAAAATTTAAAATGCTTCCATGTGTGTTTGTGAAGTTTTTGCCATGTGGTCACATAAAGCTTTATTCAATTTTCAGGACTTCAAGATTCTCATCTTAGCTGAAAGTGTACTTTCCTTGACCAGGCTGAAAATCTGGAGTAATGAATGGAAGTTGCTAGCCATCATGTTGCATACAGACAATTTGTATTGTGGAATCATGGACCAGGAACCATGTGGTCATACACTCTTCTAATATATACTGGGTTTAGACAAGCTTCCAGATGCATGTGTGCGACCAATAGGCAAGAGTCAGTCCAGATGCATATGATTAGAGCTTTTAGATGTGTTCAAAGTTCGTGTTCAAAACACTTCAGCTCTTTTGTAACTCTCAAATAACACTTTGTACTAGAGTATAAATTATTGAGTTTGTACTATAACATTGTCCTTTGTCCAAAACTTCAGGATCTCATAAGAAATGAATCCTGCTGGAGCATCAACTTTTATACATGTAGATTACATGCAGTATAGACTGAAAATCAGCTGAGATATGTGAAACATGCTCTGTGAATACATTGCTTGCAACAGTGGTGGAATTAAGCTGCTGGAGGATGCAAGTTTAGATCAAGCTTTCATTTTTTAAAATGCCGAACCCTTTACCAGATGAGATGTATTTTAAGCATTTACAAACTAGATCCAGATCAGACAGGTCCTGTAGGAGCAATCTGATCAAGCTCTGCTCTTATGTTTATGAATTAAATGGACTCAATTAACATAAGTCTGATTCATTTATTTCTACCAAAGTAAAAAACAACAAATCCAGCACTCATGATGCAATAACAGTAAAACCCCTCAAAACCAGACAATCAGTAAAACATAAAGGTTGATCATTTAGACAGGTGGCAGTTTAAGAAAGGGTGAACGTTTTTCACTCTGGATTAAGCTGCCATCTACAAAGGCAGATCTAATTTCTTCTTTACTTATGGGTTTGGAAGCATTTTATGATTTTACTATATAACAATTATAAAACTCACTATACTCTTATATGCATGAATAGTCATCAGGTAATGGATTACACACTGTATATCACTGTACACTATGAAGAACTGTGCCAGTTGTCTTATTATATAGGAATATTATTTTGGGTTCATCCTTCTGTTAGAATTTAAGCATATTTTCTAAAACAGCCGCAAACAATGACCTGACTCTTTACCTCGTATAAACACATTTTCACGCATTTGCAAACAGTAGACCTCGATCAGACGGCTTCTATAGGAGCTGTCTGGTCAGGGTCACAAGGCTACAATGTTTCACCTTTTATATTTCATTTTAATTATTTTGTTCATGAATATTCAGTAGGTATTGGAATATGAAATGAACATAAAACCAGGAAAGGGTTTAGGCTATGCTCTAGACAAAGTAAGTTGATCTTGATTTGAAAAGTCAATGAACTCATGTGCCACGTTTTTGCAGTTTATTAGCCAATTAAAAGCATTGTATGAATGGTATGACAACAAATGTATGAATGGTATGACAACCAGTATTTGAACATTATTTATAAAGTCCACAAATCTAACAACTTTCTGGTCACTTGCCAGCATTAATTACTGGCATAAAATTTGCTGTATTAGTACTGCAAACAGTGCAGATCTGCATAACATAATATTTTGCAATGCAGCAGCTGATCTTTGTTTACTAGAATAGTAATGTCCTTAACATTGTTTCAAAAGCCATACTAATCATTTCACGTTCAGTAATATCAATTCATTCATTTTGAAAAACAATGCTAACTAGCTATCATAATAAATCTTATTCGTGGGATCAATTAACCCTTTTGCCTTTTCACACCTTTGCAAACAGAGTAAACTCAGATCAGATCTGGAGGAACTGTCTAATCAGGGTCTGTTGTTTGGTAATGAAATTATAACATACTTGATTATACGGTTTACGGACGTTTCGCTACACAGCGTTTCGCTACCCTGACCATTTCACTACCCTGACCATTTGGCTACCTCATTTCGCACCCTTACGGGAAGTCATTTCGCTACCCTGTCAACCAATTAATTAGGCAGTAGCTTAATGCTGGACAAAAGTAATGCAGAAAGGACATAGCGGAGCTTTTTGGATTACTTTTGTCCTGCATTAAGAAGCCACCTGCTAATATTGTCTACTTGTTTCCTACTAGTAGTAGCCAGTTACTAGTAACCACCTTTTCCTACATAAGTTACTAGTACAACTACAAGGAACCTGTTACTAGCAGCCAGCTAGTAGTAACCAAATTTTCCTACTAGTAGCGACTAGCCAGTTACTAGTAGCGAAGTACAAGTAGCCAGTTACAAGTAGCCAGCTTCTAGTAATCAAGTTTTTCTACTACTAGTAGCCAGTTACTAGTAGCCAAGTTCTCCTAATACAAGTAGTAAGTTACTAGTAGCCAGCTACTAGTAACCAAGTTGTCCTACTACTAGTAGCCAGTAACTAGTAGCCAAGTTCTCCTACTACAAGTAGCCAGTTACTAGTAGACAGCTACTAGTAACCAAATTTTCCCACTAGATCTAGTAGTAGCCAGTTTATGGTAGCCAAGTTCTCCTACTACAAGTAGCCAGTTACTAGTAGCCAGCTACTAGTAACCAAGTTGTCCTACTACTTGTAGCAAGCTACTAGTAACCAATTTTTCCTACTACAAGTAACCAGTTACAAGTAGCCAGCTACTAGTAACCAAGATTTCCTAATACTAGTAGCCAGTTAATAGTAGCCAAGTTCTCCTACTACAAGTAGCCAGTTACTAGAAGCCAGTTACTAGTAACCACATTTTCCATATACTAGTAGCCAGTAACTAGTAACCAAGTTCTCCTACTACAAGTAGTCAGTCACTAGTAGCCAGCTACTAGTAACAAAGTTGTCCTACTACTTGCAGCCAGTTACTAGTAGCCAAGTTCTACTACAAGTAGTCTGTTACTAGTAGCCAACTTCTAGTAACCAAGTTGTCCTGCTACTAGTCTAGTAGCCAGTTACAAGTAGCCAAGTTCTCCTACAACAAGTAGCCAGTTACTAGTAGCCAGCTGCTAGTAACCAAGTTTTCCTACTACAAGTAGCCAGTTACTAGTAGCCAGGTTCTCCTACTACAAGTAGCCAGTTACTAGTAGCCAGCTACTAGTAACCAAATTTTCCTACTACAAGTAGCCAGTAACTAGTAGCAAGCTATTTGTAACCAAAATTTCCTACTACTAGTATCCAGTTACTAGTAACCAAGTTCTCCTACTACAAGTAGCCAGTTATTAGAATAAAGCTACTAGTAACCAACTTTTCCTACTACTAGTAGCCAGTTACTAGTAGCCAAGTCCTACTACAAGTAGCCAGTTACTAGTAGTCAGCTACTAGTGACCAAGTTTTCCTACTACTAGTAGCCAGCTACATGTAACCAAGTTCATCTACAAGTAGCCAGCTAGTAGTAACCACATTTTCCTACTACTAGAAGCAAGTTACTAGTAGCCAAGTTCTCCTACTAAAAGTAGCCAGTTACTAGTAGCCAGCTACTAGTAACCATGTTTTCCTACTACTAGTAGCCAGCTAATAGTAACCATGTTCTACTACAAGTAGCCAGTTACTAGTAGCCAACTAGCAGGAACCAAAGTTTCCTACTACCACTGGCAAGTTACTAGTAGCCAGGTTCTCCTACTACAAGTAGCCAGTTACTAGTAGCCAGCTACTAGTACAAGTAGCCAGCTACTAGTAACCAAGTTTTCCTACTACTAGTAGCCAGCTAATAGTAACCATGTTCTACTACAAGTAGCCAGTTACTAGTAGCCAACTAGCAGGAACCAAAGTTTCCTACTACCACTGGCAAGTTACTAGTAGCCAGGTTCTCCTACTACAAGTAGCCAGTCACAATAGCCAGCTACTAGTAACCAAGATTTTCTACTACTAGTAGCCAGTTACTAGTAGCCAAGTTCTTCTTCTACAAGTAGCCAGTTACTAGTAGCCAGTTACTAGTAACCACGTTTTCCTACTACTAGTAGCCTGTAACTAGTAGCCAAGTTCTCCTACTACAAGTAGTCAGTTACTAGTAGCCAGCTACTAGTAACCAAGTTGTCCTACTACTAGTAGCCAGTTACTAGTAGCAAATTTCTCCTACTACAAGTAGTCAGTTACTAGTAGCCAGCTACTAGTAACCAAGTTGTCCTACTACTAGTAGCCAGTTACAAGTAGCCAAGTTCCCCTTCTACAAGTAGCCAGTTCCTAGTAGCCAGCTGCTAGGAACCAGGTTTTCCTACTACAAGTAGCCAGTTACATTTAGCCAGGTTATCCTACTACAAGTAGCCAGTTAATAGTAGCTGGCTACTAAAACCAAGTTTTCCTACAACAAGTAGCCAGTTACTAGTAGCCAAGTTCTCCTACTACAAGTAGCCAGTTATTAGAATAAAGCTACTAGTAACCATATTTTCCTACTACCACTGGCAAGTTACTAGTAGCCAAGTCCTACTACAAGTAGCCAGTTACTAGTAGCCAGCTACTAGTACAAGTAGCCAGCTACTAGTAACCATGTATTCCTACTACTAGTAGCCAGCTAATAGTAACCATGTTCTACTACAAGTAGCCAGTTACTAGTCGCCAACTAGTAGGAACCAAATTTTTCTACTACCACTGGCAAGTTATTAGTAGCCAGGTTCTCCTACTACAAGTAGCCAGTTACTAGTAGCCAGCTACTAGTACAAGTAGCCAGCTACTAGTAACCAAGTTTTCCTACTACTAGAAGCCAGCTACTAGTAACCAAACTCTTCAACAAGTAGCCAGCCAGTAGCCAGCTAGTAGTAACCAAATGTTCCTACTACTAGTAACAAGTTACTAGTAGCCAAGTTCTCCTACTAAAAGTAGCCTGTTACTAGTAGCCAGCTACTAGTAACCATGTTTTCCTACTACTAGTAGCCAGCTAATAGTAACCATGTTCTACTACAAGTAGCCAGTTACTAGTCGCCAACTAGTAGGAACCAAATTTTTCTACTACCACTGGCAAGTTACTAGTAGCCAGGTTCTCCTACTACAAGTAGCCAGTTACTAGTAGCCAGCTACTAGTACAAGTAGCCAGCTACTAGTAACCAAGTTTTCCTACTACTAGAAGCCAGTTACTGGTAACCAAACTCTTCTACAAGTAGCCAGCCAGTAGCAAGCTAGTAGTAACCAAATGTTTCTACTACTAGTAGCAAGTTACTAGTAGCCAAGTTCTCCTACTAAAAGTAGCCAGTTACTAGTGGCCAGCTACTAGTAACCATGTTTTCCTACTACTAGTAGCCAGCTAATAGTAACCATGTTCTACTACAAGTAGCCAGTTACTAGTAGCCAACTAGTAGGAACCAAATTTTCCAACTACCACTGGCAAGTTACTAGTAACCAAGATTTCCTACTACTAGTAGCCAGTTACTAGTAGCCAGTTACTAGTAACCACGTTTTCCTACTACTAGTAGCCAGTAACTAGTAGTTAAGTTCTCCTACTACAAGTAGTCTGTTACTAGTAGCCAGCTACTAGTAACCAAGTTGTCCTACTACTAGTAGCCAGTTACTAGTAGCAAATTTCTCCTACTACAAGTAGTCAGTTACTAGTAGCCAGCTGCTAGGAACCAGGTTTTCCTACTACAAGTAGCCAGTTACATTTAGCCAGGTTCTCCTACTACAAGTAGCCAGTTAATAGTAGCTGGTCACTAAAACCAAGTTTTCCTACTACAAGCAGCCAGTTACTAGTAGCCAAGTTCTCCTACTACAAGTAGCCACTTATTAGAATAAAGCTACTAGTAACCATATTTTCCTACTACTAGTAGCCAAGTCCTACTACAAGTAGCTAGTTACTAGTAGCCAGCTACTAGTACAAGTAGCCAGCTACTAGTAACCAAGTTTTCCTACTACTAGAAGCCAAACTCTTCTACAAGTAGCCAGCCAGTAGCCAACTAGTAGGAACCAAAGTTTCCTACTACCACTGGCAAGTTACTAGTAACCAAGATTTCCTACTACTAGTAGCCAGTTACTAGTAGCCAGTTACTAGTTACCAAGTTGTCCTACTACTAGTAGCCAGTTACTAGTAGCAAATTTCTCCTACTACAAGTAGTCAGTTACTAGTAGCCAGTTACTAGTAACCAAGTTGTCCTACTACTAGTAGCCAGTTACAAGTAGCCAAGTTCCAGGATTTCCTACTACTAGTAGCCAGTTACTAGTAGCCAGTTACTAATAACCACGTTTTCCTACTACTAGTAGCCAGTAACTAGTAGTTAAGTTCTCCTACTACAAGTAGTCAGTTACTAGTAGCCAGCTACTAGTAACCTAGTTGTCCTACTACTAGTAGTCAGTTACTAGTAGCAAATTTCTCCTACTACAAGTAGTCAGTTACTAGTAGCCAGCTACTAGTAACCAAGTTGTCCTACTACTAGTAGCCAGTTACAAGTAGCCAAGTTCCCCTTCTACATGTAGCCAGTTGCTAGTAGCCAGCTGCTAGTAACCAAGTTTTCCTACTACAAGTAGACAGTTACTAGTAGCCAGGTTCTCCTACTACAAGTAGCCAGTTAATAGTAGCTGGCCACTAAAACCAAGTTTTCCTACTACAAGTAGGCAGTTACTAGTAGCCAAGTTCTCCTACTACAAGTAGCCAGTTATTAGAATAAAGCTACTAGTAACCAAATTTTCCTACTACTAGTAGCCAGTTACTAGTAGCCAAGTCCTAATACAAGTAGCCAGTTACTAGTAGCCAGCTACTAGTACAAGTAGCCAGCTACTTGTAACCAAGTTTTCCTACTACTAGTAGCCAGCTACTAGTAACCAAGTGTTCCTACTACTAGTAGCCAGCTAATAGTAACCAAGTTCTACTACAAGTAGCCAGTTACTAGTAGCCAACTAGTAGGACCCAAATTTTCCTACTACCACTGGCAAGTTACTAGTAGCCAAGTTCTCCTACTACAAGTAGCAAGTTACTAATAGCCAGCTACTAGTAACCAAGTTTTCCTACTACAAGTAGCCAGTTACTGGTAGCCAAGTTATCCTACTACAAGTAGCCAGCTACAAGTAACCAAATTGTCCTACTACTAGTAGCCAGCTACTAGTAACCAAGGTTTCCTACGACTTGTAGCCAGCTACTAGTAACCAAGTTCTCCTACTACAAATAACCAGTTACTAGTAGCCAGCTACTAGTAACCAATATTTCCTATTAAATCATCTACTAGTAGCCAGTTGCTGGTAGCCAAGTTGTCCTACTACAAGTAGCCATTTACTAGTAACCAGCTACTAATAACCAATCTTTCCTACTACTAGTAGCCAGCTACTAATAATTAAGTTCCCCTGCTACAAGTAGCCAGCTACTAGTAACCAAATTTTCCTACAACTAGCAGCCAGTTACTAGTAGCCAAGTTCTCCTACTACAAGTAGCCAGTTATTAGAATAAAGCTACTAGTAACCAAATTTTCCTACTACTAGTAGCCAGTTAATAGTAGCCAAGTCCTACTACAAGTAGCCAGTTACTAGTAGCCAGCTACTAGTACAAGTAGCCAGCTACTTGTAACCAAGTTTTCCTACTACTAGTAGCCAGCTACTAGTAACTAAGTTCTTCTACAAGTAGCCAGCTAGTGGTAACCAAATTTACCTACTACTAGTAGCAAGTTACTAGTAGCCAAGTTCTCCTACAAAAAGTAGTCAGTTACTAGTAGCCAGCTACTAGTAACCAAGTGTTCCTACTACTAGTAGCCAGCTAATAGTAACCAAGTTCTACTACAAGTAGCCAGTTACTAGTAGCCAACTAGTAGGACCCAAATTTTCCTACTACCACTGGCAAGTTACTAGTAGCCAAGTTCTCCTACTACAAGTGGCAAGTTACTAATAGCCAGCTACTAGTAACCAAGTTTTCCTACTACAAGTAGCCAGTTACTGGTAGCCAAGTTATCCTACTACAAGTAGCCAGCTACAAGTAACCAAATTGTCCTACTACTTGTAGCCAGCTACTAGTAACCAAGGTTTCCTACGACTTGTAGCCAGCTACTAGTAACCAAGTCCTCCTACTACAAATAACTAGTTACTAGTAGCCAGCTACTAGTAACCAATATTTCCTATTAGATCATCTACTAGTAGCCAGTTGCTGGTAGCCAAGTTGTCCTACTACAAGTAGCCATTTACTAGTAACCAGCTACTAATAACCAATCTTTCCTACTACTAGTAGCCAGCTACTAATAATTAAGTTCCCCTGCTACAAGTAGCCAGCTACTAGTAGCCTACTAGTAACCAAATTTTCCTACAACTAGTAGCCAGTTACTAGTAGCCAAGTTATCCTTCTACAAGGAGTCAGTTACTAATAGTCAGCTACTAATCAAATTTTCCACCTTCACTTAGCTAGTTACTAGTAGCCAGCTACTAGTAACCAAGTTTTCCAACTACTAGTAGCCAGTAACTAGTAGTCAAGTTCTCCTACTAAAAGTAGCCAGTTACTAGTAAACAAGTATTCCTACTACTAGTAAGCAGTTAGTAGTAGTCAAGTTGTTCTACTACAAGTAGCCAGTTACTAGTAGCCAGCTGCTAGTAACCAAGTTTTCCTACTACTAGTAGCCAGTTACTACTAGCCAAGTTCTCCTACAATAAGTATCCAGTAACTAGGAGCCAGCTATTAGTAGCCAAATTTTCTGTTCTTTTTTTTTCAATATTCCTATAGTTCTTTTTGGTATCTGAATATCAATATTTATTATATGTTAATAAATTCGACTCTCAAATCACTAACCACCCGCAACAATATTGGTTTTCCTATTAAATTTGATAGGAAGCGAAACGTACAGGTAGCGAAATGGTCAGGGTAGCGAAATGACTTCTCAGTGGGTAGCGAAATGACTGTAGCCAAATGGTATGGGTAGCGAAATGTCTGACAACCAATTATACATCTTCTACCAATACCAAACATTCCTTTCTACACAAGTATGCATATATTAAAAGTCAGCTAATAAATGTGCATGTTTTACATTTTTTAAGTTGCATGCTAATCTGCATTACCTACACATGATTTTTAAAATTATATCTTCAACAAAATTGCAGTTATTTTTTGCACAAAAATGTACTGGTAATAAAGATGACATCATTATTGTTCGGTTTACTCTGCAAATATTGACACTTGTTGTACTAGTTTATGTGTTGGTTGGTGGCATTGCAGAAACCAAATGTTTCCTGATCGTCTTGGTTCATCTGGCTGCAGCTCTCTGGTTTTCATGCTCACTTTGATGCTGAGGTGCAGCTGCATCTTTGGCCACTGCCATGACATGCTGATATGTCTGATGATTTGCTCACTTTACTGGACTGTTGCAATATTGGTTGAGGCTGGAATAAACAGTTAACAAAACATTTTTTTTCTGATTTCTGTTGTGTTTTGTTTTTTACTCAAAGAAAAAAGTCAAGGTACTATCATAGTCTTGTTTTGTCACATGTCTGATTTTTAGTTCATCCGTTTCTTGAAGGAAAACAATACGAGATACAGTTGAACTTTGATATCTCAAACTCCGATAACTCAAACTTAAAGTTCGGTCCTACCAAAATCTAAATTAAATAAATAAATTCAAATCCATAGAAGGGGTATTCTTATCAAAGCTAGAATATTGTAAATAGGCTAAATATGAATGACTTTTTCTCATATATGATAAGTACTAGAAACTTGGCAAAATAAATCTGCATGGTTATCCAAAATGCTAGAAACATGGCAAAATAAATTTGCATGGTTAGCCAAAATAAAAGTAACTTAATACATTATGAAGTTATGGTATATTTTAGATCGAAAAATGATCAATGTCTTGTCAATCAAATCATGATGAGACTTGATAAAAACACTTTAACAAGAGCACGGCAAGCAGGTGCAAATTTGGTATGTGTGGATAGGCCTTGTCAAGATAACATGCATTCCAAAAATGAAGGTTGTGAATGAAAAATCGAAGAAGTTATGATCAATGTTAAGATTTCGGATGACTACGACAACGATGACGCGGACGCTGGTGTTACGACAACAGCTTCTGATTTCTTCAAAACAGACAAACTAAAAATTATCCTCAGAGTTCTACACATAGTTTTTCATTGTTAAAATCATATCTAAATATGCAAGACTGATGAATGTCCGGAACTTACAATAAGCTGCCTTCATGATTTCACTTCTGTGTATCAAGATCCATGTTTCAGTTGATAACAATAAGGAACTTTCCCATCCTGTTGTTGACTGGAGGTGTGTATGCAAACATTTTTGCACAGTACATCCTGATCTGCTGATTACAAACCCCAGCCATGCTGCAAAATTGCAAATGAACAATAATCTTACCGGTTCATCAATATACATGTAAAATGCTAAATATGAGTGGATTGAAAGCTAAAACCATTGTAACAAACAAGAGATGTTTCTAAAACATGTTTACCTACCACCTGACCTTTGATCTAGTGACTTCAAAAACTATAAGGGTTTTCTAGTGGTCATGACTAATCATCACAGCAACTTTGAAGATCCTAAGCCAAACAAGTGATCATTTATTGATCGGAAAACATTTCAAAAGGTTAAGGTCATTGTGACTTTGACCTAGTGACCTCAACAACAATAGGGATCATCTTGCGGTCATGAACAAGGACCACAGCAAGTTTGAAGTTTCCAAACCTAACCCTTGAACAGTTATTGATCGGAAACCATTTCACCAGTTAAGGTCATGGTGACCTATACTTTTGACCAAGTGATCTCAAAAACTATAGGGGTCATCTAGTGGCCATGACCAACTACCACAGCAAATTTGAAGATCCTAAGCAGTTATTAATCAAAAAACATTTCACCAGTTAAGGTCATGGTGACCTTGATCTTTGACCTAGAGACCTAAAAATCAGGGGTCATCTAGTGGTCATGACCAACCACAATAGCAAGTTGAAGATCCTAAGGCAAACCCATGAGCAGTATTTGATCGGAAGCCATTTAAACAGTTATGGTCATGGTGACCTTGACGTCTGCCCTAATGACTTCAAAAACAATAGGCTTCATCTAGTGAGCATGACCAACTACCATGTAGCAAGTTTGAAGATCCTAAGCCAAACACCTGAGCAGTTATTGATCAGAGACTATTTCATCAGTTAAGGTCATGGTTACATTGACCTTTGACCTTAAAAACAATAGGGATCATCTAGTGGTCATGACCGAGCACCACAGCAAAGTTAAAGATCCTAAGGCAAACCCTTGATCAGTTATTGATTGGAAAAAATTTCACCAGTTAAGGTCATGGTGACTTTGATCTAGTGGCCTAAAAAACAATAGGGGTCATCTAGTTGTCACGACCAACCACCACAGCAAGTTTGAAGATTCTATGCCAAGTCGTTTATTAATCATTGATCAGAAACCATCGATCTACCGACTGACTGGCAGACCGACCGACATGTGAAAAGCAATACACCCATTTTTCTTCAAAATGGGGGTATAATGAACATTATTAGCATATTCACATTTCGTAGACAAAAACTAACAATCACAACAGTATAGAACTTGATCAAATGACACATTGGACCGCAATAATTGATCTTGGTATACACTGTTTGCAATTTCAGATATGCAATACAGTTCTCGTTTACTGTAAAACTGTTTTGAAGACGGTATATTTGTCTTCTTGATGTGTATTCTGGAATATGAAAATCTGTAAATGCAAACAAACTGCAGCATATACATTATTATTGCTAATAAATGCCCCGGGGTCATACGATATTTTTGATGGACCTTCTTGCATAACTTCCGCATCAACAATTTTTTTTAACTCTTTCCCTAAGACACCTTTGCAAACAGAGCAGACCTAGATCAGATAGCTCTTGCAGAAGTTGTCTAATCAGTCAGCTCTGTAACCAACAAGATTATAATTGGTCTGACTCTACAGTATCTATCAATACAAAAGTATCCAACACATGCCATTATAAAACTTCAGCTTAGCAAGATGTGTATGTGAAACACTATCCCCTCCCCTTTATTATGTATGACCTTGACCTTAAAAAGACACCATCTAAAATGTTTGCTTAAACATGCTTGCCAAGTTTAAAGTATGCATGTTGAATGGTGACAAAATTATCGCCAATCTAAATTTGACCTGTAATTTGACCATTGACTATGATGTATGACCTTGATCTTAATAAGTCACCCCTAGTCAAAATGTTCGCTTATGATAATTACACAAACATGCCAACTTACACAAACATGCCAAATTAGAAGTATGTATTTGCAATGTATCTAAATTTGACCTGTATTTAAACTCTGACCTTGATGTATGACCTTGACCTGAATAAAAACACCCCTCAAGATGTTCACTTCCATAAGATGTCAACTTTGAAGCAAGCAACTAAATTTGACTCATAACTTGACCTTGGTTTATGACCTTGACCTTTATATGTAATCCCACAAAATGCTTGCTCAGAGAGAGTGAGAGAGAGAGAGAGAGAGAGAGAGAGAGAGAGAGAGAGAGAGAAAGAGAGAGAGAGACACACACACACACACACAGATGGACAGACAGACAGACACAGAGAGAATACTACACCTAACCAATAAGATAATTATAAAACTTACTCAAACGGATTCAAGAAAGATCTTGAAGTCTGCTTCCTTGACACCCTACCCTAGCAATCCTCAAAACTTAGGAGTTCGGCAACCCTGAAAAAATATTTATATGTGTACTTCTACGACTTGGGTGAATATTTGCATTTGAATATCTTCCTTGTCCAAAATGAATGATCAAACAAGAGGGCCAAGATGGCCCATAATAGCTCACCTGATTACCATATATTTAAGATTGCTGCTGAGTAGCGAATGGGTAGAGCCAATATTGACCTTAGGAACAATATTTGAACAATGTTGATAGTGGATCATGGGCAGTGGTTCTGCAGAACAAGGTTTTCAAAGATTTAGAATATTGATCAAGACAATCATTCTGACCAATGAAGATTGGGCTGAAAATGTGCCATCTAGAGTATTTTTTCTAAGATTTGACTTCGTGACCTACTTTTTATTCCCACCCCACCCATGATCACACTCAACCTTGATATCACCAAGACAAACACTCTGAGTGTTGCCGCTGGAGTGTAAATAAGATTTTTCTAAGATATGACCCAGTGACCTACTTTTTGACCACATGTAACCCACACGTAACAAATTTTATTAGGACAATCATTCTGACCAATTTTCATGAAGATTTGGCTATAAATGTGACCTCTAGAGTGTTCACTTGTCACCCAGGGTTTGGGCCAATTTTGACCCCAGGGGCATAATTTATATAGCTTTTGTAGAGGACCTGAACATGATGTTGTGTGTCTAATACGAAATCTGAGAACCTTCAGTTTCATAGGTTTCCAAAGTTTTCACTGCATGTTTCTATAGAAAACTGGCCTCCTACTGGTGAGCTAAAAAGCATGATCATCCATAACAAACCAACTGTGGATGTACATTATACTTATTCTTAGTTTTATGATTCACTTGTCAACAGCTTTTATGAACTTCATGTTAGAAATAATTACTTTATGAATATCAATTAGCTGGAATTCCATAATGGCTTGATGGATACAGATGTTTTATGATAACAAAAAAAGCAGAATGAGGACAATCTACATACAATATAACATAAGGAAACACAGGACCTGGATGAGATAACTCCTACAGCAACCTTCTGATCTGAATCTACAGTTTTCATATGATGAAAAGGCA
Source organism: Azorinus chamasolen (assembly GCA_963576725.1). Classification (NCBI taxonomy): domain Eukaryota; kingdom Metazoa; phylum Mollusca; class Bivalvia; order Cardiida; family Solecurtidae; genus Azorinus; species Azorinus chamasolen. Next base: position 83,805,885 of record OY755243.1, on the reverse strand, counting down.
TTTACATGAGGGAAAGGGTTAACATTGATGTAATGCCATGGAGTAACACTGATTAGCAATGAAAATGACCAGTGAGCTGTCCATCTTGAGCTAGGCTTGCTAAGCAAGATGTGTTTGTTGAAAAACACTTTGTTCCCAACTGAGGTTTTGACCAATAATTTGTCATCTGGCTATTAATAATTATTTTGATATGACCTGTCACCAATCTCAATTCAGGAGTTTAAAAAACATCCCAAATCATGCATGTTAAAACATTTTGACAAGACAAAAACTGTTTGCCTATAGATAATAACATACCACATATAAAAAACCATGTTTAAATTCACTGACTTATGGCAATGAGTAGCTTGTGAATTTAAGTACTATGGTAAGGATCTATAATTCTATGGTAACAGTTAAATCATACCTATCAGTAGTGTTCAATACCAGGACCATTTATGTTTTAAAAGTATTCAAGTTTATAAGCAATATGAAATAATCTCTTTTAGCCCTTTCCCTCAAATGTGTTTTCGTCCATTTTCTGAGTCGACCCAGGTCAGATGGCCCCTGTAGTATCTGTCTGATCAGAATCTGATCTGTTTTATAGTAAATCTGACCATGCTATTATTTCTGACATGAAGATCCAAACAGGTAAAGGGTCAACCATATCAGAGTATATCCTTGAGGAAATGTTAAGTTTTACATAAACCACACCTTTTATCTGATTCCACTGAAGATAGTTCCAATGTTCTGATTTCCATCCGTTTGTCCCTTTGCCTGCATTGGTGTTGTCTGTGTTAATGTTGAAATTCCTGAAGTACCAGGCTTGGCAGCTTTTTGTTGTTTGCATGAGGTCCCTGACATGGCAGCCGTCTTATGCTTATGTAAGTATTACTGTAAGGGAAATAAGATATTTAGTGTTCAGCTATAATACTATACTATAATAATAATAATATATAATAATACTATAATAATTATAAATAATGATACATGTACATAAGGCATATAATGGCAATACATGTATTTTTTCAGACATATCATATGCGAGCCTCAGTCAAAAATCCATTGACAAAAGACATGAAAATATGACAAACAAAATTAAAGATGCACAATATGACAAGTGTCTTTTTACATTGCCCTTACTGTACATAGTTAATTCAGTTAATCCTTACCCATACTTTCATATACAAATGCATAATAGTGCATTGTTATGACATTGCAAATAGAAAATACCTGTTTTGTGTTCATATACCATCAAAAACTTATGAAAATGTAGCTAATACTTGTCCGTACTCATGATGCCATTATTTCTTACATGAATATTAAACAGGTAAAGGGCTGAAACTGACAATATTTGCTTTTACAATTTGGTTTGAGGAATAATAATTCATTAATTTATGACATGGTGAAACTATAAAGAGAGATAATTATTCATTTTCTATTTATCATTAAACCTTTCCTTCATACAAATGCCTTTTTAAGCATTTGCAAACAGAGTAGACCCAGATCAGACAGCTCCTAGAGGATATGTCTGATCAGGATCTGCTGGTTTTGCTAATGAAATTATAAAAGATCTGACTAGATACAATTTCTACCAATACCAATGTCTGTGACTCTGTGTACACATGCCATTATAAAACTTCGGCTAATAATATTCATGATGTCATTATTTCTCACACAAATATTCAACAGGGAAAGGGTTACTTGTGTGATTAACTTGTATTTGATTTTTATTTGTTCATAATGAAAATACATGCCATCCTCATCGATTCATTCACTATTTGCCAATTGCTGGAATACAGAATATTTTTGTGCTGCACTGACAAAAATAAACTCCAACCGATCTTATATGCATTTAACCATCCCATAAAATAATGTAAATTCTACTCTAGTAATTATACTGTAAAGAGTTCATCCCATTGTAGTTGAAATTTGTGTACTCTAAATGGTGATATCGAGCTACTTTCGGTTTTAACGATATCCCATCTGTAAGACGGCAACCATCATAAAATTAGCATTCTGTCTTACAGCTCATTAATGATGATTATTCAGAAAAGTAAAGGGAGACTGATGTCAACCTAGAAGTTACAAGACGACATGCTAATTTTGTGATTGTTGCCGTCTGCCGGGATATCGTCCAAAACCGAAAGTAGCTCGATACATTTAGAATGGATACATACATTACACACAAAAACAGAAACTGTTATGTGTATACTGTAGATCTACCATTATAAAAATTGACATGCCTGTGGGCGAAATCACATGTGTCGAAGTTACTCCATGAGTAATTCTCTTTCTGCAAATGAGCTGTGCAATAAGATTAAATAACACAAATTTAAAGTTTATTTATAAACATATCAATTGGATTTCGTCCATTAATACAAACATGTAACTCAACCAGACAGAAAAACAGATGAATTGTACCGTGGTTTGTAACTGGGTAGAAATCTGGCCATTTCTGAATCTGTTTTCACACCGATGTCATCTTTCAATATTCTCCATCGTTCAAAATAGTGTTCTGATACATCCCAGGTTCTGTTGATCGTTTTATAGGAATCTTGTCGCCGTCTTTTTCTCTCTGTTGGCGAATTCACCGAATATCGCTTACGCTTGCCAGCCTCCAGCCGCCATGTTGTTGTGTTTATATCAGAAATTAATTATTCACCCACGTGACCTCCCGACACCAATCGAGATTTTCCGCGGCAAGCCGAAGTGTTTTCAAAATGTAAACAAAAGCTTATAGTGTGGTGACAACACTATCAAAAATCAACACATTCATAAGCTAATTACTAACGACCGGTTACACCAAAAAGTGTTATTAAACCGGATTCCATGGTTATTTATATCAGGGATAATATATCCATGTTAGAAAATACGCGATTTTAACATGATTTTGAGCGATATTATGACTTTAAAATAAACCGGCACAAGACAAAATACTGAATCCATTCAGGTGAACATCAATATAAGACAAAATCATCACTTTAAATTACGATATCCACTTATTAGAACTCCCCTTACTATTGAATCTCCATTGAGAAATTACTCACTGTATTCCGCGAAAAGGTATAGAGATGGAAATGTTGAAAATATTAAATTCTGTGGTTTCCACGTGTTTTCAACTGTAATTACATATGACGTTTTGTATGAGTATGTGATGCAGGATCCCACGAATGTCACATCCAATTAGCAGTAAGAGTCCAGTGAAAATCACGTCAGGAGAATTCATTCCAGACTCCGCGCATTATGAAAATGCGAAAAAGGTTTTACAATAAAACAACTGTAAGAGCAGCAAATGTGTTTAAGGCGAGATTATGAAGTGATTTTTCTACTGACCGTGCCAAGGCGGTACTCCTTTTGTCGCCCTTACTTTTGTTTGTCTCGTGTCTTTGTGCTTTTGTTTATGTGTGGAATGTTTGTCTCTCGTGTGTGTATGTGCGCTTGTGTGCGCCTGTGTGTGCGATTGTGTGTGCGCGCGCGTATGTGCGCGCGTGTAAGCATGCGCGTGCTCGTGTGCGTGCGCGGTTGCGTTTGCGTGTGCGTGCGCGTGTGTATGTGCGCATGTGTGTGCGCGCGTGTGTGTGCGTGCGTGTGTGTGCATGCGTGCGTGCGTGCGTGTGTGTGTATGTGTATGTGTGTGTGCGTGTGCGTGTGCGTGTATGTGTGTGTGTGACTGAACAGAAAACTAAGTCAGTCTTATAGTTTATATCAAAACATCTGTACGTATACGGTATTGGTTCAATAAGTCGTTATATTACTATTCTATTCACAACACCGCCATAATACAATAAACATCTGTGAAGCGATCCCTCAACCCTTTACCTAATAAATATTCCTGTAGACAGTAAGGAATGTATTAATAAACTAATTTTTTATGACGACATTATGAACAATGGACATTTTCACCATGAAAGGAACTGTAGACTCAGCTCTATTATATGTTATAGGCAAACAGGGTATATCCTAATCGTATTAGGAGTCATGTTCGGACCGTCTGATCTGGCTGTACTCATTTCGCAAAGGCTGGACACGCTTTCCTATCAGGGAAAGGGTTATGCACAACGGGGTTTGAATATCTATATATGATATATATACACCCTAATTATTTTGATATTAAAAAGGATTTAATTTGAAAATATTATTGTTATCATGTTTTAAAACATCCAGTTGACGTAAGTGTATTGAAAAAATATTTTTGTCAGAGTGGCAAACAATTTGGATCCTGATGAGACGCCGAGTTACTCGGCGTCTCATCTGGATCCAAACCGTTTGCAAATGTCAGCTAAAGCGCTCTTAGCCTGAAAAGGGTTACATCAAATTTGAGCCAAAATATAATTTAACACTTTATTGTCATAACATGTTTATGAACTCATCAATATAATTTATGGATACATTGCACCGACGCCAGGAGGGAAGCAGGAAAATAACTGCACAAGAAATTGCATTTTATCAGCTGTTGCCACTTGCACGCCTCGATTAATGATAGCCAATATTTCACTTCGTTTATCGACAGCTGAAAGAAGCTATAGAATAATGATGTTTACAGTTTACATTAATTGTGGTGTAGGGATGAAAGACCTCATGGGGCACAACTACGAATTAAAGATTTGAAATACAGTAAATGCATGTAAAGCAACTGCCAGAAACATGTGTAATAATGAAGTTTAAAGGCAGGCAGTAGCTTAATGCAGACCGAAAGGTATGCAAATGGCTCCTTCACGAACCTTCTGCATTAAGTTCGTCCTTCATTAAGCAAGCACCTGCCAATTATTTTTATGCCCCCGTGACGACAGTCAGGGGGCATTATGTTTTGCACCTGTCCGTCCGTCTGTCTGTCTGTCTGTCTGTGCGTCACGCTTTTCTATAAAGTATTATATGTCAGTAATTTCACTTATACACATGAAACTTCACATACACATCAATTACCATCTGTGCTATCATTTGGCACCCGCCCATGCTGCCCGCAAGCCCAAGGTCAAGGTCAAATGACTTGGACATTTTACGTGCAGTTGGTTGTCACATTTACATGCAGTTGATTGTCACAGGTTTTCATTGTCTTATTTCTCCCTAACCACTGTAGCTATTGACATGGAATTGCATATACACATTAAACACAACCCATATTTACATTGCACACCCAGCCCATGCTGCCCCAAGCCCAAGGTCAAGGTCAAATGACTGGGCAATTTTACGTGCAGTTGGTTGTCACAGTTTTTTCATTGTCTTGTATCTCCTTAACCAATGTAGCTATTCGCATGGAATTGCATATACACATTAAGTACCATCTATACTTTCATTGCACACCCAGCTCATGCTGCCCGCAAGCCCAATGTCAAGGTCAAATGGCTTAGGAAGTTGGTTGACACAGTTTTTTCATCGTCTTATATCTCACTAACTGCTATAGCTATTGGCATAGAAATGCATATACACATTGAACACCATCAATACTTTCATTATGCACCCAGCCCACTTACAGACACAATTTTCTAGTTGTTCATTAAATGGTCACTTTAAAGAGGTTCTACTGTGCGTGTTTTATCCGTGGATCTGAAATATTCTACAGTGTTGATTCACAGTTGCTACTTTAATAATTAACTATTTGTACTTATTCTGTTTGACAGTGCTTTTTGGTGATCCTATAAATTGAGAATTATCGTGAAACCCACCAGATGGTAACGATTTGTTGTTCAACTTTAATAGCAGAACCTGTCTTAAGCTACCATTAAAAGGAGGTCTCAATACGGGCCTGTAAGAGAGATTGAAGCTTAATTCAGGTATAAAGTAATGCAGGAAACTCCAATGGGAGCTTTCTGCATTACTGTCGTCCTGCATTAAGCAACCACCTGTATTTAAGTATTCTATGTTCAATAAATGAATGGTCGTTTAGGACACAATCTCAGACTGTTGGTATTTAAGAGTAATGTATTGGTAACAGCAAGTGTGCAGATAAAAGAATTACAGCCGACAGCATCATTTATCAGTCGGTTTTATACATTGAAAAATAAACATAATGGAATATAGTATCAGAGATAAATGCAAGCACACGACCAAATCCATAACAGAACCGATTTATCTGGTAAATGTTTGTGAGAGATATTGATGTTTAACTGAAACATTTTCTTACTTATAGAATTGATTACAATGTTTGACAGCGTCACACAACCCTCAAGAGAAATCTTTACACGTGTCTCTATACAGTAGAAGTCCTCAAAGCGACCACTTAATGATCAAACATATGTGTCTTTATAAGCAGCTGGTTGCTTAATACAGGACAAAAGAAATGCAGAAAGCTCCTCTGCATTACTTTTGTCCTGCATTAAGCTACCACCTGCATATAGCACCCATAATTATACCTCTTTTATGTGTTCTTACTGCATTTTGTTCTCCATTACAGGTTTTACACTAACTTTAAACCTTTACTCCAAAGTTACACATGTCTACGCCTTAAGTAGACAAAGTAGACCCACATCGACATTTCCTGTAGGTGCCGTCTGATCAGGGTCAACTCTTTTTGATTATTATATATTATAGATATAATTATACAGTTTCTACCATGGTCAAAACTTCATGTATCCATGTGCTAATATAACAACCAATCTATGTCTCAAATTAGTATTCATGGAACAAAGGGTTACAATAATAATGTCCAACATTTCAACATTTCGGCTTGGTATTGCTATCATTATGACGCTTGAAAAGTAAAATAACGTAAGTCTAGAAACCTATGTTTGGATCTAGATCAGACGATGAGTAACTAAGCATTTGATTAAATTTCAAGCTGCATGACACTCATAATGAACTAATTCTGCAAAAGAATTACATATATATAAATAAAACATGAGCCGATGATAACAATCGCGAATGAAAATCTTGCAGATGACAGTTGCCACTTGTCCATTGGATATACAGACGAGGCAAGCCTATTCAACGTGTTATTGCAGTGGAAACATTTCCTGCAAGTTTAGTGAGGAGATATATCTGGGTATTTAGTTTTAATGTTGTCGGTATGGTGTTACAATCACACATAATAATAATATGTTTAGTTCAGCAGGGTCCGTGTGAGTTTTCTTGATTGTAATTCACTACAAAATCAGTTAGATATTGTCATATGTGGCTGTTCGAGAAAACATAAAAACTAAAATTATACTGAGCCTTTGCCATGGCATTTGTTTGTGATCGTTAGAACACAGTGTGAATTCGACAAACAACAGCTACCAGAGACATAGATAGGATGAATACATTGATCTGTTTCCATACATCACTCTACATCAAACATGGTCAAACATATCATTTCCTAAACACACTTTTTATCTGAACATTTTACTTCATTAATATTCATGTAAGAAATAATATCATGGATATCGCTTATGGGTACGAATTGTGTATCACTGGTCACCGATTTGTTTTTGTACTGCTATGAGAGAAATTTCATGAATCACAAAATGTTATAAAAGCCTTCAATGAAATTTCTCGATATTTGGATGATATTTTTAACTTAGATAACCCTTTCATTGATGTTCTGATTCCTACAATTTACCCAAAAGAACTCAAATTGAACACAGCTTACCCTTCCGAAACTTATGCAACCCTTATTGATCTAGACCTTAAAATTGATAATGGAATGATTTATTCTAAAATATATGACAATAGAGATGCTTTTGATTTTAACATTGTAAATTTCCCTCATCTTGACGGAGATTGTCCCCGTGTCCCATCTTACAGGGTTTATATACCTCAACTTATTCGTTTTGATAAAGCTTGTTCATCTGTTGACGAATTTAACAGTTGAAATCTCGTTTAACTGAAAAGCTGCGTAGGCAAGGATATAGATACCATAAACTAAGAAAAACTTTCTCTAAATTTTATTATCGAAATCTCTCACTTATTGGCAAGTACAAATGCAACCTCAAGGCGCTCCTGCGATACGGTATTTCACATCCTGCATTTTATATGGTGGTGTGATTTAAAAACTTCGTAATATTATTGGATGTACCCATTTTTTCACTTTGTTCATCACATATGTTAATAAACAATCATTAAAAGGGATATGATCCTAAAGTACTACAAAATATTGCATGTCTGGTTGTCAACCCTTTTACAGTTGGCAATCACGCTGGCCTCTTTGCATGTACGCCGACAAGAAAGGTTTAGTACTCTATGAAGGCGACCTCTTCAATCCGGAAACGGAAGGAGGTCGTTGGATATTTGTACTCGTTTTTGTCGTACCCTTTATTACTTTTCTACAGTTACTCTGTTTGCAGCTCAATCATAGAGTACACTAGCGATAGGTGGATACAGTTTGTTTCACTTAAATGCTTTTATTTTACATGCACTTTACCAATGTATTTGCCATCGCGGTTGTTGTAGATACGTCAGAGAGGGGATACGTTTATGTTCACTATTTGTCTTTTAGGGTGGGGTGGAATAAGTGTGAGGTTGTTTGTTTGTTGTGTCCGTGCGTCTCTTTGTGTCTTTTATATACATGTACATTTGCTGTTTGTCGTTGTGGTGCTGTTTGGGCGGTTGTGTGTTTTGTATGCGGTGTTTCCTGTATGACTCATACATGTACTTTTAGTACTCTTTTAAAGCGACCTCTTAAATCCGGAAACAGAAGGAGGACATCGGACATCTACTATTTCGTTTTTGTCGTACCCTTTATTAATTGTCTACAGTTACTCTATTTGCACCTCAATCATTGAGTACACTAGCGATAGGTGGATACAGATTGTTTCACTTAAATGTTTTCGTTTTACATGCACTTTACCACTGTATTTTGCCATCGCGGTTGTTGTCGATTAGTCGGAGATACGGTTATTTACACGGTCGTTTAGGGTGGGGATGGAACAAGTGTGAGGTTCGGCCCAGTGACTTTGTCACTGACTGTTCCAAGGCGGTACTTCCATCTTCCCGTATTGTTTGTTCGGTTTGTCTTTGTTCGTCTCTATGTTTTTGGTAGTTATGTACATTTGTTTTTGTCTTGTGTTGTTGTTCGGGCGGTTGTTTGTTCTGTATGTGGTGTTTCCTTTATGACTCATATTTGTACTTTTTGTATAATTATTGGTATTGGAGACAGGTGGCAGCTTAATGCAGGGTGAAAGTCGTGCAGAAAGCTCCTGTGCTTTCCTCATGAATTTCACCCTTTAAGCAGCCATCTGCCTAAATGTATCTAAATTCTTCTCTACTAGAATTTCGGTTTAGAGAGGTAATATATAGCACGACGTAGAGAGTAGAATCGTTTAAGGAGAATTCTTTAGAATTGATTCACTGATGTATTTAATCCTTTGAATGCGAGCAAACGTGTGTACTGTCACTTGCAAACACTGTAAACTCAAATCATGATCTGCAATGTTTGTCATGAAATAGCCACTTAACCCATTTAATACTTTTATACTGAATTGGCTCTTTCGTTAAACAGCGAAAGGTTATTCCATGCTGATAATACAGCGTGTGTGTCAATCCTATTCAGGTTATAATTACCATGGATCAATGATATTGAAAGCATAGTAAATGAATTGATTGTTTGGTCGCAGAAGTTCGGCTCCAAAATATAATTTTCAAACATGTTGTTTTATAAATATGAAATGTGTACAATGGATTAAATGCACTTTTTCTGATGATTTATTAGTCATCGTAATAAAAAGTGCTTAGACGCCACAGAAAAAGCAATATCGGATATTACTAATGAGAAATAGTCAGGAAATGTGGATTACAGTAACACCCCTCTAAACTGGAATTATAATAAAGAAAACATTACGTTCTTTTGGGCAGATGACAACTAAATACAGGGTAAAAGAGGAGCTTTCTGCAATACGTGCATCCTATATTAAGCTTCCATCTGTCTCCAAGACAGACATTTATATTAAATTGAACGCCCGGATTAGAGGATTTTACTGTATATAATAATGACATATCTCATGCGCGATGCGAGTAAACAATTCAGGTGGCCCTCCATCCATTTCCCGTATTCATGTGCAAGTACCCAAAACAATTTCTAATTTCTCCTCACTTCAACCTTACGTACGTTTAAAACAACTTAACTTTCAGTCGGCGTCATCTTTTCACATACCATCTCTTTCGATAAATTAATGTTTTTACAATGGACCGAGAGTTGTACATTCACCTGTAAAATCTGCTATTCAAAATGTTTCTTCTATTCGTAAACGGTCCGTTTACAAACGACACAGAGTGTATCCGATTATCCAAAAGTGCTATGCTTAGAGGTGCATATGTTGTAGTAACTTTTCTTGTACTTCTAAGATAAAATCAACAGTTAATGGTAGATTTAATGTCAAGATTAACTCAGACGTAAATGGTACTACTACTAACAGTGTCTATGTTTTAACATGAAAGGCCCCTAGTTACGGTATGCAGAACGTTGGCTTTGAAGACCCGATTCAAGGAGCACCCATATCAATGTCGAAATCATAAACTAAAGAATGTTTTGAACCACATTGAATAAAGCTAACCCTTCAGACACGTATGCAGCTTGTTTTTATCTAAACCTTAAAACTCTTAATTATATGACAAAAGAGATAATTTTAATATTGTAAATTTCCCTCATCTTGACGGAGATGTTCCCGTGTCCCATATTACGGGGTTTATATATCTCAACTTTTTCGTTTTGCTAGAGCTTGTTCATTTGTTGACAACTTTTTCGTTTTGCTAGAGCTTGTTCATTTGTTGACGATTTTGACAGTCGAAATCTCATTGAAAAGCTGCTTAAGCATTGATACAGATATCATACACTAAGAAATAATTCTCTGAATGTTATCATCGAAATCTCTCACTTAATATTGGTAAGTACGGTTGCAATCTCAAGGCGTTCCTGTCACACGGTATTTCATATCCTGAATTTTGTTGTGATGTGATTTACAAACTTCGTAAGATTATTGGACAGGCTCATTTTCTCACTTTGTTAATCAAATATGTTCATTAAAAAGGGATGTGATCCTATAGTACTACAACATACTGCATGCCTGGTGGTCAACCCGCTTACAGTTGGCAATCACGCTGCCCTCTGTGCATGTACGCCGACAAGAAATGTTTAGTACTCTATGAAGGCGACCTCTTAAATCCGGAAATGGAATCTCGCTTGTGTTGTTCCCTTTATTACCTTTCTAAACTTAATATGTTTGCAGCTCAATCATTGAGTATACTAGCGATAGGTGGATCCAGTTTGTTTAACTTAAGTATGTTTTTCATTTTACATGTTCGTCACCACTGTATTTGCCATCGTTGTCGTTGATTAGTTGGAGAGGGGGTACGTTTATATACACTGTTTGTCTTTTAGGGTGGGAATGGAATAAGTGTGAGGTTGTGCGACTCTTAACCGGTTTAAACCCCCAGTGACTATTATCACTGACCGTTCCAAGACGGTACTGTCATTATCCCTATTGTTTGTTTTGTTTTTGTGCGTCACTTTATGTTTTTAGTAGTTATGTACATTTGAAGTGGTTTCTTGTGTTGCTGTTCGGCCGGCTGTTTGTCCTGTATGTGGTGACTCATATCATATTGGTTTTTCATATATTTTTAATACAACTGCACTGATACCACTGTAAGTTGAGCAATAATTATATTACAATGTCCGATTTTGCTTAACCCTTTCCCTATTTGAATTTTCATGTAATAATAATCACATAATGAATTCTTATAATTACTTTTATACACATGCTATTTGGCTCAGTTACTGTAGAGTCAGGTCTATATTATACCATAAGCAAACAGAACAGACCCTGATCAGATGGCTACTATAGGAGCCGTCCGATCTGGGTATACTATGTTTGCAAATGCGTGAAAGTCGTTTTTGTGAATGAAAGGCTTAACATGAAAGCGCCTTCACGTATTTTCAATAATTTCATAAAAAATGGTATTTGTTTAATTCAATCATTGTTATGAAGTTGTCAATTTGAATTTACCACTGTATTTGCCATCGTGTTGTTGTAGATTAGTCGGAGAGGGGATACGTTTGTTTACACTGTTTGTCTTTTAGGGTGGGGATGGAATAAGTGTGAGGTTCGGCGCCTCTACACCGGTTTAACCCCAGTGACATTTGTCACTGACCGTTCCAAGGCGGTACTTCCATCTTCCCCCTATTGTTTGTTTGATATGTCTTTGTGCGTCTCTTTTATATACATATACATTTGCTGTTTGTGTCGTGGTGATGTTTGGGTGGTTGTGTGTTTTGTATGCGGTGTTTCCTGCATGACTCATACACGTACTTTTATATCGAAAAATGCCTCTATGATACAAATTAAACCGTTTTCGTAGATACATATATTTTGTCTTACAACAAAATAGTAGGCCTATCGAACCATTACGAAACTAAACTGTGAAACGAATAAACACTTATACTTAAGAGAATATTCGATATCAAACACATGAATGATAAATGTATTCTCAAGATTTTTTTTATTTTCGATAGGTCTTCTTGCGATATAGTTCTTTTTAGCATTATAAACAACTTATTTATGTAATTTTAGGCATTTTGAAACGCTTTTGAAGTACAGAATATCACTTTAATGCAGAACGAACGTAATACATAAAGCTCCTATGGGAGCATTCTGCAGAAATTGCGTCCTGCCTTTAGCTATCATTTAGAATCCAGATTTATACCTCTTACTGGTGGTAACATGTGAGAGATTTTGCTGTCGGTTATATCTAATCAAACGGACTGGCTAATGCATGCTACTTCGGAGTTCACCTAATATTAATATAAAAAATACTGTTGCAGTAATAATGTTGCATGAAAATGGAACCTTTTTCCGTGGAAATATCCGAGACTGTTTTCAGCATGTAGTAACGGCAGTCTAGACCCTTTACATGATACTTCTGCCAATTTACTTCTTGCAAACGGCCTGACACAGAACAAACAGTTCAACTAGTTGATGTCTGATCTGGCTATTCTCTATCTATATGTTACAGATCTCATTCTCTTCAATTTATCAAATGATACCCCATTTTGCAGTGCATTTCCTTGTTCTATACCTGATCAATACGACACACCCAAAACAAACCCAACAAAAATAACAACAAACAACAACAACAACAGAAGAATTAACTCAGAAACAATAAATGATAGTGAAAAAATAACAGCGTATAAAGTGGCGAATGTCATCTGCAAGCAGTCTATAACCAGACCATACGACTCCTAGAGCATATGTGCCATTTCGCAATATAAATCCTTTCATACTCAATGTATCCTATTGTTAATAATTCCACTATGAAAGTTTAGCGTTTACAGGGACAACAACTCTGTATTGGATGTATTGCACTGCACCGAGGGGCCTAGCGACGCTTTATCAATCATATTTTATTAGCTGTTGCACCTTGCATGCCTCCGATATTTCACTTGGTTTTAATCGACATATGCAAGAACCTGTAATATACGAGAGCTCGGTTTTTATACTAATAGCGGTGAAGGGCGATAAGCCCATTGTGTTAAACTAGTAGTAAGTTTAAACAAAGTATCTACCCAATAGCATCTCGAAAACTTTAGCCTTCTGCTTAACCCTTCTCTTGCTGAATTTTAAAATACATTTCTCCGTCTTTACCCATGTCCTGTTGTATAATTACACATATCTGCACTGTTTACACGTAGTTCGCTGTGCAATCACTGCTGTGGAGTGCACTGGTTGCACAATCAACTTGTAAATAGTGCAGACCCTGATGAGACAGCTCCTGCAGGAGCTGTCTCATCTGGGTCTTCACTATTTACAGGTAGGTATATTGACGTGAATAGCGAGCAAAGGGTTAATGAATATTCATGTAAGAAACAATGATGCCATGAAAATTAGTTCAAATATATGATTTTTACAATGGAATACGTTGGCAAAAACAAAACATGTAGAAACTGTAGATCTACATTATTTCATTTGCGAACAGAGCAGGCCTTGATTAGACGAATTCCACATGAGTCGTGTCTACTCTATTTGCAAAAGGCTCATCTTCTGGGTCTACACTGATTGCCATGTTCACATTTCTTTTAACAATATCCTGAATATTCACGGCAAGATTGACCTGTTTGAAATTCGGAATATCCCCTTTGAAAATTAAACGTTGAATGGTTTGATCAGAAAATTATTTCAACTTGAGAGTGGCTAAAGATGTGTTTACATTTGAATTAATATTGTTATGCCTGGGCAGTGTTAGAAAATAGCACCCGAACTGGACGTTCAGATCAGTATCGATGCCTATCTGTAATACAGATGGTAGCTTAATGCAGGATGAACGCCATGCAGAAAGCTCCCAAAGAAGCTTCCTGTGTGACTTTACACTATAATAAGCAGCCACCTGCCAAAAAAGGTCCGAAATCGTCTTTACTAAAATTCCGGTTTAGAGGGATTTTACTGTAATAACTTAGTAATTCTTCAGTTTTGTTTGATGTTTATTCTTCCATGACATACACATTAGAATTCACTTATTGAATATGGGATCTCTTAACCCTTCGATTGCTATTCACGTCAATATACCTACCTGTAAATAGTGAAGACCCAGATGAGACAGTTCCTGCAGGAGCTGTCTCATCAGGGTCTGCACTATTTACAGGTTGATTGTGCAACCAGTGCACTCCACAGCAGTGATTGCACAGAGAAATAAATGTAGACAGTGAAGATATATGTAATTATACAACAGGTCATGGGTAAAGAAGAAGATATGTATTTTAAAATTCAGCATGCGAAGGGTTAAAAAGCAGATGATTGCTTAATGGTGGTACAGCAGAAATAGGAACTTTCTGCATTACTTTCGACCTCCATTAAAATATCACCTATCTTCAAGACCCAGAATTACATCTCTGTTTAATGAATGCTTAAGAAAGATTCTACTGTATTTAAAAACTTCGTTGTAATGTTTTAAATTGACAGCCAGTTAAAAATAGATTAATAACGAAATGGATCCCTCTCACTTAATTTCTATTTCAAGTACAAATGCAAGGCTTTCCTAATTTACTTAACCCTTACAATGCGGGAAACGAGTCACTTAGTTTCCTTTGCAAACAGTGTAGACCGATATGAGAGGACTCTTGGGGGAATCCGCTCACCAAGGTCTGCTTTGTTTGTCATGCTACACGTTTCTTTAAAACAAATCCCTAAATATTCACCGTAAGCCCGACCTGTTTGAATTTTGGAATAGTTCATTTGAAAATTCAACATTATAAGGGTTCAATCCTTCGAATGCTGAATATATAATGTAGAATAGTTCATCACTGCTTAATGTAATGGTAGAGTCAATTCAGTGTGACATGTTATATATTGCCGAATGGTTTTGGAAAGCATGATGCAGACTCATTGAGGGTCCCTCTAGGGACCATATCATCTGGGTCTATACTATTTTCAAATGACAGCACAGACGTGACCCGCAT
This sequence comes from Azorinus chamasolen, assembly GCA_963576725.1. Lineage (NCBI taxonomy): Eukaryota > Metazoa > Mollusca > Bivalvia > Cardiida > Solecurtidae > Azorinus > Azorinus chamasolen. The sequence continues at coordinate 83,790,548 of OY755243.1, read as the reverse complement.
TCGACATATTAGCTGATGCTGGTGCCAGCAAACGTGTAGATAACGAAATGAAAGTGGACGGCATCGTTTATCAGGAAGTTTTATTCATTGGAAAATAAATTCAATGAAATATTGGATCAGAGATAAATGTGTCAAAATGGCCTAATCCACAACAATGCCCATCTATTTGGTAAGTATGTATGTGGGAGTATCAGATATCAATATAGAAGGGAAACGTTTTGTTGTTATACAGTAGAACCTCTTTAAACCGGATGTTTAAAATAGTATAAATATCATTCTTTGAGACAGGTGGAAGCCTAATGCAGATTTAATGTTGTGCAGAAAGCTCCGCTTGGAGCTGTCTGCTTGACCCTGCATTAAGCCTCCACCCGTCTGAAAGTATCTAAAGTTTCCTCTTCTAGACTTCTGGTTTAGTGTGGTTTCCTGTAATTATGGATTTGGTGGCCATGTTTGGCAGCGTCACTGTTTTATATAATAGGCATGATAGAGAATACTTTTGAATTATTTGCTTACAGAGAAGACCGCGATAAGACGGCCCCTGTAGGAACCGTCTGATCAGGGTCAACCTTTTATGGAATAATATCGATTTCATTTTACAGTTTCTGTCATGGCCAAATAAGTGCATGTTCTTGTACCATTTCGAAATGTCAGCTTATATAAACGATGATATTATGTCTTACATGATTATTCATCAGGTAAAGGGCTCAAACATTTTCAACCACGGGAGTTGCTTACACAAGATTACATGGTGACTCAATTCTGACACCACTTACCACTTAGCTTTCGTGAAAAGTTCAGTTATTTTTAATGTATGTTTATTATACTGGATCTATAATTTAGGACTTTATTCAGTGCATACAATCTCTACTCCCCAGTCTGGGGTTAACTGAGCCAGTTTATATTCTATGTGTAAATAGCAACAGTTAATGCCGTTAGTAGTTCATAAGGAGATGTGCTTAAGTTAAAACCAGTCTCAAACAGTCCGATGGGGTCGGTGTTGTTGGACAAAAACTCTGTTACTCAAGCAGAACAGGAAATGGCTACACTGATGATCTTGTTTCACATATCAATGTTATCCAATTGTATGAGACAATATCATTACCTTGAGCCATTTGCTGTGTGTAGATATTAGCTGGATGGGTTGATCCAACATCCCATAGCCTGTTAAAAGCGTTGGGGACAGATGAGGACTTTGGAATGGACGAGGGTAGAGCAGAATGCACATAAAAGGCGCGTTCTCCTCTGCTTATGGCCAGCTTCAAGCTACCGACTGCTAGAATAAAGGAAATATTTATTTTAATACGTATGTGTTACTGTGTGTACAGGGACTGTTTGCTCCAGTGGAGATGTGGTGAGTGTTACTGTGTGTACAGGGACTGTTTTCTCCAGTGGAGATGTGGTGAGTGTTACTGTGTGTACAGGGACTGTTTGCTCCAGTGGAGATGTGGTGAGTGTTACTGTGTGTACAGGGACTGTTTTCTCCAGTGGAGATGTGGTGAGTGTTACTGTGTGTACAGGGACTGTTTGCTCCAGTGGAGATGTGGTGAGTGTTACTGTGTGTACAGGGACTGTTTGCTCCAGTGGAGATGTGGTGAGTGTTACTGTGTGTACAGGGACTGTTTGCTCCAGTGGAGATGTGGTGAGTGTTACTGTGTGTACAGGGACTGTTTGCTCCAGTGGAGATGTTGTGAGTGTTACTGTGTGTACAGGGACTGTTTGCTCCAGTGGAGATGTGGTGAGTGCAATAATTCCCGATTCAGTTGAATCGATTGAATTGAATTGATTTCCTTGTCTCTTGTTATTCTATTTGAACCATTTCCCTCAAATAAATGCCTTTTCACGTATTTGCAAACAGAGAAGACCCAGACCAGATGACTCCTAGAAGAGCCGTTTGATCAGTATCTGCTCTTTTTTGCTGATAGAATCTGATAGATCATTTTCTTTTGTATCTTAAGTGGCTAAAATGTTCCGCCTTCTGTATTTCGTTTATTCATTATGGCTGTTTTGTCTCTGAAAGTTCAGTAGGTATTGATATTTAGACTACATATAGAACAGGGAAAGGGTTAAATGACATGGGTGCCTTTTTATTTGTGTATTAATTTATATGGGTAGGAGAAGTGCTATATCTTTGAAGAGGCTTTGAAATACATACTGTAACTGGGGGCCGTTTCCTGTTAGATCCACGTGGTCATTTGGCAGAAGTAGTCTCCCATTACAGTTAATTTACTGTTCGTTATGCTTTTCGAGTGCTTTCTTGGTGGAGCGCTCTTGAAAACCAAGTAACGGGTGACATTGTCCAGGGGCATAGGCCTAAATAGTATATTTCGACAGATGAAATGCTGTGCAGGGCTTTCCTTTGGATTTATTTGTCTTTATTTGAAAGTAATCGATATTTCTGTGTGAATGGTATGAATTAAGTGAAGATTATAACTTATAGAGTGGCAGTGTGCAGCTTTTATTGTCTATTTTAACTTTAAATCGTTACATTGTATACTGAAGAGAAATGAATAAAAATAACTCACACAATTATCTAATAAGTGGAAAGTGGAATCTTTTCAAGAAAACTTGATAATTATCTTATCGCGTCAAATTTACCTGTTAGTGCCATGTATTGCCACCACATAATATAAATAACGCGGCTTTTTTCCTTGTCAACTTATCTAAAATAGATATACTGTTCTATGTCCTTGAACATAAATGGACCACTGCCGCAGTCATCCGAATACAATTTTCTATGTTTAGATAAGTGGTAACATGACACGTTTCTATTTAAATGATAATATCTGTTTTCGTGATAAATAACTAGTTAAGATAAATTCATTAAGTGGTGGCAGTTTAAATCAGTATCATGACAAAATACATGCATATTAAGATATCTATCTGGTTATCGTGAAAAAATTACAGATTCCACTTTTCAGATAATAATCTGAAAAATAACGCGAACGATTTCATGAAAACTAACTAGTTAACTATTTATGTGATATTAACAGGAAACTTTCATGATGATTAAATGATGGTATCAGAAATATGCCACCGTAAGATTCCACACTTATGTCCACAATGACATTTATATACAATTATAATGAACGGTATAAATATAGCACTATTTGATATACAGTAAAACCTCTCTACAACGGACATTAAATTACATAATGTTGTATGTGTGAGTATGAATTGCTATGCTTTCTGTAGGTGTTTTGGTGATGGTGGCGTTTTGTGTGTGGCTTTTCCTGCTTGACTGTACTACTTTTTCATTAAGTATTTTGTGTTAAAGGCAGATGGCTGCTTAAAGCAATGTGAAAGTAAAACAGAACGCTCCTATAGGGGCGTTCTGTTTTACTTTCACCTTGCTTTAAGCAGCCACATGTCCTAAATACCAACTAATTAACACAATTAAATGGCCGTTATAGAAAGGTTTTACTGTATCATATCTTGCATAATGTGGAGTGTCAAACACTTTGGGTCCCAATAAGACAATGAGTGACTCGATCAAAATTGTTTGCAAAGGTAATCACAGGTTCGCCTAATGCAGTATGACCTGCGAGACGTTTTCCGGAGACTTGGGCTGTGAACGTAAATATCTTCGAAAAAGCGTCAGTCTCATACAGGTTTGAATGTCTCTCGTACAAGACAGATCATGAATTCAACAGCTGCACAACACTTCAATAAGCGTAATTAATTTATTTATGTTAAACCTTAGCCTGTGGAAAACAAATTGTCGGATCAAACGGACCTGTTATGATTGCCTCTTACTTTCAATTCGTTACGTCTACTGAGACACTATTGACCGAGTGTCAAACAGTTTGGATCCTATTGACCGAGTGTCAAACAGTTTGGATCCTATTGACCGAGTGACAAAATGCTAATGTTGTTTTTTAGACATGTTTACAACATAAATACACATTTGCAAACAGAGTAGACCCAGATCAGACGGCTCATGTAGGAGTATTCTAATCATGGTCTGCTCTGTTTGTTTTTGGATAATATAGATATGCTGCTACAGCTTCTGCCACAGCAACCATTCCTTGTGTTCATATGCCGTTGTGCTTGAACACGAATATTACAATAGTTTGAACTATGTCATTAGTTCTTTCATAAATATTCTTGCAGTACAGGATTACATACATTTTGCGATGTACTTTGCAAATTAAATATTAAAACTGACCTCAGTAAACGTCACATTTCAGCGTGTTTTACCATTTGTTTTTTTGGAAAACGTAGCTCTCTTAATTTTGAACACGACTTCTAAGTAGCAGTCTGGAATAAACGAACATGAATCCAATAACCTGCTACTGACTCGAATATTAACAATTTGTCTAGCCAGCGTATCGTTTAATTGGTGGACGTTGCGTTTCCATAGTAATCTAAACGAACATTCAGAAGAGTGCTGCCGGTCTAAATCAATACATTTTCAAACTATTTCATACATGTTCCAATCGTGCATTTAACGATTATGCCTATAATCTACTACTGACTCATATTCGTAAATAGCTTGGGTCGAGAAAAGGCGCCGAGTAACTCGTCATCAAATCAGCATCCAACCTGTCAACCCTTTCCCTGTTCTATATTTAGTCCAAATTTCGATACCTTCTGGATATTCATGAACAAAATAGGTATAATGAAATATGGAAGGTGGACCACTTTAGAAACTAAAGAAATTCCATTAGCAAACTATAGGAGCCATCTGATCTGGGTCTACTCTGTTTACAGATACATGAAAATGCGTTTACATGAGGGAAATGGTTAACATTCTGTCTGTAGTTTCTTTATTTGATCGAATCGGATTTAGTCATACTTGCACTAGATCCAAATTTGAGCAGACATTTTTCGAAGCGGGGCAAGGGCTAATACTTGAGCATTTTCTATAATTCAGATCTCTCTGTTAACCTTTTTACGTTAATTTATTATACTGAGGAGATAACGGGAAACGTGTATGTGCTTCGTGCTCGGCTTATGGTTTTAACAATTCCCCAAGATTGCTAAATCAAAAGTGTTTCTGAATGAAAATAATTTGTTCGAAAGAACGGAGACACTGCACGAAGTTATTCAGGAAGAAGTGACACTCCCTGACATGCTGTTTATATAATAGGTCGACCGTTTGATGAGCAACTCTGGCAAACAACAATCCTTTATGGAACAATTCAAAATAGAGCTAACGGTGAAGCTGATAGATGATCACTGTCCCACCCAAGCACCGGCACATTTGTCACAGGATGTGCAGGTGTATGTCTAAAATATACGCGGATATATATAAAAAGGACATGTATGAGTCATGCAGGAAACACCACATACAAAACACAGCCGCCCGAACAGCACCACGACAAAAAGTAAATGCGCATGCATATCAAAAGACACAAAGAGACGCACAACACACACACAATAGGGGAATATGGATGTACAGCAGGAGCACTCAGTGACAATAGTCAGTGACAATAGTCACTGCGGGCTTAACCAATTCCCTCATATTGACGACTTTTGACGACTCTGTAAAAATCACTTTGTGAAACTCTTATAGGAGCAAATGCTTTATTTATCACAATGGTTTCAAACTACAAAATTCTAAAATTTCCTTTTTTTCTAGTTAATGCTCCTTTTCAGTAGATTTATTCAAATAGGTTGTATCTAAAAATAGCCTATGAGGTAATGGGTTAAACCGGTTTAGAGGGCGATAACCGCACACGAATTCCATCCCGACCTAAAAGGCTAACAGTGTAAATAAACATATCCCTTTCCGACTAATCTACAACAACCGCGATGGCAAAAACCAGTGGTAAATTGCATATAAAACGAAACCATATTTAAATGAAACAAACTGGATCCACATATCGCTAGAGTACTCAATGATTGAGCTGTAAACAACAGGGTAACTGTGATAAAAGGTACCACAAAAACAAGAGTACAAAGATTCGACGTTCTCCTTCAGTTTCCGGATTTTAGAGGGCGTCTTCATAGAGTACTACGGCGTCTTCATAGAGTACTACGCCTTTCCTGTCGGCGTACATGAAAAGAGGGCTGCGTGATTGCCAGATGTAAACGGGTTGACAATTGGACATGCTGTATGTTGTAGTACTATAGGATCATATCCCCTTTTAATGTATATTTGAAAATAATTTTCAAATAATTTTACGAAGTTTGTAAATTACATCACCATAATATTCAGGATGTGAAATACCATGTCGCAGGAGCGCCTTAAGATTACACTTATACTTACCAATAAGTTAGAAACCATTAGAGAATAGTTTTCTTGGTTAATGATCTCTAGATCCCTACTTATGCAGCTTTCCAGTTCAAATGAGATTTTGACTGGTAAAATCGTCAACAGAAGAACAAGCTCCAGCGAAACAAATAAGTTGAGATATGTAAATCCCATAATTTAACCTGTAGTTTTCTGTGCAAATTATTCATTCACACTTTTCCCCCTAATACATTTTCAAAATTCAAGCTATAATCAGTTCGTCTTGCAAAATACAACCAGAACGTAAAACAGTTTGGACCCTGATGGGACGCCGAGTTATTTGGCCTCTTATCTCGATCATCACTGATTGCAAAGGTATGCATGAAGCCGGCGACAGCAGACAGAATAAATAATAACATCTCAGGCCTACAAACATACCAACAAAAACTAGTCAAGATTAAATTATAATGTCAATACATCATCGTGTGTAATCTAATAGAAGTGCAGTCTCTGATAGGACAAAGTATATGAGATTATATGGCTTGCCAAATCTTTCACTGCTAGACACAAAATGCACATTTGCGTCTACGGATTTGCAGGAGACCAGTTAATGTCCCAAAACAACAGTAAAACCTGCGCTAAAGTGACAACTTGATGAATAGACACCACTGTCTGTAAAAAACAGTCGCTTTTTGGTTGACGAAAGTAATACCGAGAGTTCCTGTAGGAACCTAGCTTATAGACAAAGAATTGTCGCTTTGGAGAGGTTGTACTGTAGGCTAAAAATGGCAATAATGCTTAATGCAGTAACTGATCGTGTGATTACAACCAAGGCCAAAGAGGCAAACCTTGAAACAGGCAGCGAAGCAAGATGCATTTGTCATGGAAGGTGGTATGTGATGGTTTGTATGACTAATAAATGCTTTGTTTTTATCACTGCTGGCATTCAAGTTAATATAACGAATTCTTATTGTTTGTAACTGCACAGGTGTAATATAACACGCACATTGCATAAGCAAGTCGGTTGATAGCTGTCATTGAAATATGAATAGGAAAAAGTGTCTGTATTTCTAGTTTTGTGTGATAAAATGTATATTACATGAGTCTTCCTTTCTTATTCAAGTTTATCAAACGAGTTGACTAAAATAGGTTTGTCAATTTGTTTAGTTAAACTCAATATAAATGAAAACTCATGGAATATCCTCTATACACACCCAGTCTCTATAGCGACCCTTTAACAAATAACAATGTGATATCGTAAAAACACTGGGACAACTTAATATAGGACGAAAGAAACGAAGCAAGTTCATACGGGAGATTTCTGTTTAACATTTGTCTCAAAATAAAGCTATTATCTGTCTTTAAGACCTATATTTATACATTGTTGTGGTCAAATTAGAGAGTTTTAACTGATCGGTCTAACCCTTTCCATGTTCTATGTTTATTCCAAATTTCAATATCTACTGAATATTCATGGACAAAATATTTATAATGAAATATGGAAGATAGAACATTTTAGAAAGTAAAGAAACAGATGTATCAACTTCGATTAGCAAACAGAGCAGATCCTGGTCAGACAGAACCTATAGGACCCGTCTGATATGGGTCTACTCAGTTAGCAGATGCGTGAACACGCGTTTACATTAAGGTAAGGGTTCATTGACAATGTGTTTAATTCATATCTATTATCTGTCGAAAATAAATAAATGAATTGTATTGAACTAAATTCGACATTGCAAATGAAATCAAATGAGTACTGAATAAAGTTTCGGACTTACCTATGTTAAGTATAGGAACGTGCTTTAATAATGTAAATAACAAATTCAGTGTAAATGTCTTCTCAAAAGAAGAGGCGGACGAACTGGCAGATCGTGTGGACTCCAATCCATCAACTTTGTACAAGTATAATTAGCCCTTTTCCTCATAAAAACACTTTTTTGTGTCTTTGCTTTGTTTGTATCGCAGAGTTACATCGCTGCAACAGTATTTCAGTCATATCGCGATGTCCAGCTAAATACAATCGGAGGAAGATTCCAGAGTTATTCCATGCATGGAACAATTTGCATTGTTCCGTGTACTCGACCACAGAGGCCCATTGGACGCCTTTAGACTGATTATAAAATCTTACGCCTTTCCAACCAGATCCATAGTATTCGATAATAATAATAATAATAATAATAATAATAATAATAATAAAGACTTTATTTCAAGAGGGTAACACAGTTAGTACAGGCTAGCAACTAATCTCCCTTGTGGCCCTCAAACATATTATAATGTACAGATATTTACAGAAAATGCACAATGTATCTTCTGTAGAATTAACCTAACTATACCTGCAGTAAAACAAAGACCATGTTAACACATGCGATTAGAGAGCTGCTTCATCAGAAGCATGCGACTTTATATATCAGAATGGTTATGAATAACAGCTTGGTATAGATAAGTTAATTCACAGTAAATTTGTTAACATTTGTAAACATGTTTAGATTACAAACAAACAGAACCCACATGCTATCCATACACACGCATATGCTTTTAAGCATGCAAACTCGATAAGCAGACAGAACATACCCTGGTCAGACGGTTCCTACAGGAACCGTATGATCTCTGTCTACTGTATTTCCAAAGCATTAAAGAGCGTCTCTATGAGGGAAATGATACATATCTAAGTTGTGATGTACGCTCTAAGATACACTATTTGGCTTCCGAATACATAGTGTCAGTCAATTAAAAATCAACAATTCGTGACAGTTCTGTCATAAGATAAATGCAAGAGTTTGTGTACATATTGATACTATCAAACTAATATGGTACATAATTCATAACAATATATACACTGTAAAACCCCTCTAATGCTAACATCACAGGTAGGTGTAAATCTGGGTCGCAAGGGCAAGAGGTAGGCTCAAGACAGAGTGACAATTACACAGAAAGCTATAATAAGAGCTTTCTGCATTACTTTCGTCCTGCATTAAGCAACCATTTACTTTCAAGACAACACTCTTTATCCATTAAATGAACGTTTTAGAGAGGTTCTGTTGTATTCATTTAAATAATATAATTGCTCATGCATATGTGCTTAATTTAATCACGACGTATGCAATCCACAAAGGCAATTGCTGAATACGGAATAATGTTAAATGGATATAAAACTTAAGTATAATCACAGTATCAATCAGTCCAAGTATGTGTATAACTGAAACTACCAACATTACTTTAAATGCAATAATTATAACTCGTATATGCACAACAATGCACGCTGATATTCTTTATATGTATAAAGCGACCACCGTGTGAAGAAATACTGGGCCATTAAAAGCAGATGAATGCATACAGACATGCACCGGTTGTTATTGATTAAACATTACTCAGTTAATTACATGCTAAACATTACTATTACCACTTTTAGATGAAACATAATAACCCGATGTCCGATGTATCACTGATATACACTGGGCATCTAACAGAACCAGCTAAACTATGTCGATAATAAGAGTAGGCATCTGTATCCGCCCCTCCCCTATCTCTCGGGCGCCTACTTAGCCCATAGTTAGCAGCTACTGACGTTAATCAACACCAACTAATGAACCACTTAAGACTGTAACTGTTTACATATCAATGTTATATGTATGTATGCTTAGGTGTTTGGTGAGAGTATTTCTGCAATATCAAACAGTAAAGATGTGTGCATTTATTACAGATACGAGAGCTTTTTGCACTACGCTCGCCTGCATTAAGTGGACTACGGTTATATCTATCAACACACAGTGACTGTTTTAGCAAGATGTTATTGTTTTAAAAATGGCTAACAAAACAATAGCATGCTCAACGCCAAAAACTGTTTTTCTCTGATGAATAGTAAACGTCAGTTACATGCGGTATAACAATTCAGAGTAATTAAAACGATAATTACTCACACCCGCGTGCTCACTTTAATCAGAATGTGAATTATCTAGTGTTCGTTATCATGCAAAGTCGATATTAATTTCGTTATATTTTATTGACTTGGTTATAAAGGCAATTTACTGAATACGAAGCTGGCATTATAAAGTACTAGACAATTATCAAGGTAGACCTGACTTGGCTGGCAGTATCAAACATACGTTCCAGGCCATAGGGGTGTTCACCGCTTCATGGGAGTTTATATATATTATTTAATAACAAGGGTTCCAATTGGCAGAACGAACATCCGTGTACCACAAGTGCAAATATGACTGTAACTCTTACAATTTAAATGATAATCTCGTAATTCTTTCCGCTATTGAAAGTCAATATATTTTACTATGAAACATATAATCTTCTGACGGTAACTTATGCACTATTATCAATCTAACAATGATTTTCTCAAATGTTTACGTGTTTTCTGTGTCACCGACAAACGTTCGTTCACCCTGGTCTCACCCTAACACAACAATGACCTGGCGATTTGCAGTTCAAAAGATGGCGTGGTTCAATAAAATAACTCAATTATATCACCAATCTCCATTTGTTTTGTCTTCTAGATAAGTAGCAACTAGCAAGGAGCATTTCCGTCTGTCGTTATGTTTCTATTCCGGTGTGAGTATATACAGTCATAGCGTTGTCGTGTACTCTGACTTAGGCGCGGTGTGGGTATACACTGAAATAAGCGTTCTATGGGTATATACTGACATAAGCGCGGTGGGGGTATACACTGACATAAGCGTTGTATGGGTATACACTGACATAAGCGCGGCATGGGGATACACTGACATAGACGCTATCATGGCGGACTCTGTCAAAGGCGCGGTGGTGTGGGTATACACTAACATATTCATGAATCTCGTGACGTGACCCAATTGTATGTTGATTATATGGCATGTTTGTAACGAACAGTGTATTCGTGCATGAAATAATACATTGTCGTTGACTGTAACATCACGCGAAACCCAATCTATTCTCAATAAAGAGAAGACTCAATAACCGTTTGTCCGCTAAGTGTTTGTCACCCGAAAGAAAAACAACAACAGTTGGCTGCTTTTAATAATGTTTGTATTATTTCCACATGTTCCCAAACAGTGCCAACCAAATTTAAGCATTATAAGACTCGGAGTTACATGGTGTCATCATTTGTTAAACATCTGATTGTAAAGATAATGACGAACTCACTGCTTCGTGGGAAGAAAACGCATGCCTAACAAGATGAAATGTAAGATCAGTTATTCTACATTATTGTTGTCATGGCATTTGAAACAGGTGGGGATATGCAACTGTATTTAATCAATAATATCTTCCACATATCGAACATGCAGTCACATGATTCAATTAGATATATTCCTTAAGGCCTGGTCTCAACCCGCCGTGCGTGTTTTTAGCACGTACGTTTATTGGGGAGGCCACGGCCCCTACGTTTTTCTAAAAATGTGGGGAAGGAGTAGGAAGTGCAGGGAGGACGTACGTCAACGCACGTCAGCCGCACGGTTGCGCAAGATGTACGTACGTGGCACGCACGCCACGCCTCGCCCTGGTCGGTTGCGTGCATCGTACGTTGCACCTGTAGTAAGTGAGTTGTAAGTGCTTACAGCGTGCTCAAAACGTACGATCTCCGTGCGATTGCAACGTTATCGTACTTACGCGTGCTGCTCACGTACGGTGCCCTTACTCATTCGCACGTTGTAAGTGAGTTATTCCGCCCGATGTCGGGGGTATATATAGGACGACCTCCCGATGTTCTCCCAAATTCCCATCTGTTGCTGCCTCAAGATGCCACCCATTCCACAGCAAAGACTCCTTTTTCTGATGCTGCAAGACCAGCTTCAAGTGGCAGCGCATGAGCACGAAGTTTTATTACTTGCCTTGATACGGGAGAGGGAGAGGCAACAGGGATGCTGACGCAGGAGATGGTGGATGTGTCCATGGATTGAGAGGAGGGGGGGGGGGGGGCTTTTCGGGCGGTATGAAACCTTGTTCAAAGAGCTCGAATGTGAATCGAGGGGAGGCTATGTCGGATACATCCGAATGGACTCTAATGCTCCGAGTGACCCGTCGAATCACCAGGGGCCCAATGTGTGTGTCTTTATTTCTGGAATAACCATTACTTGGTTTTGCTTTTGAATTTTAAAATGTTGTCTTCTCATTTCACGAATTCATTCTATTAATCCATTAATATTAATGTCTCTATCTTGGTTATTTCTGAGACATGACACATTATATATATTATGATCCCTTCTCTGGCGTCCTCCTATTTGGCATTTCAGCAACGAAATGTTGGTACTCGTTCGTCGGCTGGGCTTTTATATATATATTGCGGAAATAAATGCGTTGTAACTGCGGAGCACGTGCTTACTCCGTACGGGTCCACGTGAGTTCTGTCAGCTCATTGGACAGTAGAACTGGGGAAGTGCCGAGTGAACACATACCACGCACTTATCACGTGCGCAAAGTGTACTGTCTGTAGAGCAAGTGACTTTGGGACAATATTAAAACACTCACGGAGTCAGTGCGTTGTGCGCACGTTGGTTGTAGAAGGCACGCGCGTCACCCGAACGCAGCTCGAACGCAGAGAAAGTTTTGTAAGCACTAAAAGTGCTACGGCGTGTCTGCGTGCGCCTAAATCCGCACGGAGGCGGTACTCACCACGTACGGATCCCCAAAATTCGCCTACGTTTTTGCACGTAGACAACACACACTTGCACGTACGGCGAGTTGTGACCACCGCTTAAATCTGCACCAAATGTATCATACTGTGCAGGTCGCTAAACGTAATCTGATGTGCTATTACAAACGTCTTGGACTCAGACGAAACACCAAGTGAAAGATCCAATTTAGTAAGTTAAACATTGCAATATTTCAGTCTAACAACAAGATTCAGAGTTAAATCTTTTACTTCATATACAGTAAAACCTCTCTATAACGACCACTAAATTGTGTTAACTAGTTGGTATTTAGAGCAGGTGGCTGCTTAAAGCAATATAATAAGGGCCAACTGTACCCTAGGTCCCCCCTAGCGGGATTTTATGACACCTATATCACTGTAAAGCTTAATATATCCTCCATCGAATGTCACTTGTTGGATGTTATATGGATGCTGATTAAGCTTACAGTATGCGATTGATTATCTGCCCCTGAATTCGTAATATTACGTTTTTATGTTTTTGTATACACGAGATTATGGAGTCCAAAACGACAAGTTCTCAAACCACATTGCTTAAAATTATTATATTTCATGTCGATCAACATATTTGAAAGAGAAAAGATAACTTTGAACTGAAAACAGCAAGAATTATCTCCCTTTTAACTGTAAAAAAGAAACGACTTAGCCTTAATATACGTACAACAAGCTATTTTTCAGTTATATATGGAGAAACATTTTGCACAAGGCACTGAATACAATGTATAATCATTAGGGTCCTGCATTGAAAATGCAGGAGCCCTATAGGTATCACATTTTCTGTCCGTCTGTATGTCCGTCCGTCCGTCCGTACGTCCGTCCATCCGTCCGTCCGTTAACACTTGATGTGACTTGATAACTCAAAACAGTACTTCACATATTGGATTCATATTAAGGACATATGCTCAGTAACAGAGAAACAGGCCTATAGTTTTTTAGTTGAATCAGCTCATTATGTCTAGATTTATCTGCCCTTGAATCATCCAAAATGTCATAATCTTTTGTCAACACTTGATCTGATGTGATAACTCAAAACAGTACTTCACATATTTGGTTCATATTAAGGACATATGCTTAGTGTTAGGAGAGGAAGACACCTACAGTTTTTGGGTTGAATGAGATCATCATGTCCAGAGTTATCTGCCCTTCATTTATCAAAAATGCCATATTCGACAAAAGATCATCTGCATGGCCCTCTCTGACCAAGTCAATTTTCTAGTTTAGATAATATCTGCAACATAAAACAATTTCATAACATATTTATCATTTCTATACTGCAATTGTACATGTAATATCTAATGTGCTCATAAACTATTTCCTATTACTGCACTTTGTTTGGTTATTTGTCAAATGATTCTAGGGCAGTTATCTGAGAAGTGCTGATGCTAGTAGATTCTTCTGAATAATAATTTCCGAAAAGGTCGCACCGACGCCATTAGAAAAGTGCTAGCCGTTACACTGTTTGAGAGGCCACAAGCAGACCTAGAGAATGTACCGGTAGTTTGTTCTGTGAGGATACAAAAGGGCGCAGATAAAAGGAAAAAAGGTAGAGCTATTCTTCCAGGAAGCGTCCAACGGGGCGTGATTGAAGTATGCCCAGGAAGTGTATGGGACTGAGACTGAGCTCATAGGACCTTCTTCTGAGCAGTGGCCCTTCTGGCCGAAAAGAGATAAAAGACGCAGGGTATCTGCCACCCGTTGTGGGAGAGATCCTGATCGTGTTGGAGTCCGTAAGGAAATTCAGTCCCACAAAGATGAAATCTTTCGATGGGATAAGATCCGGATTCAGTACTAGTTCCAACTGAGACAATACCTCCCAGCTGTAATGGAGGTTAAGAAGAAGAGAATGACGAAGCAGCCAATTGTCGGCGTACTGAATCAGCGTGACACCAATCTGCTAGTGATAAGCCGCTACGATCCCCATGGGTTTGGTGAAATCTCTGGGGGTCGTAATGAGGCCAAATGGCAATGTCCGGGACTAGTAAACAGTACCCAAGACAGAAGCGCAATTGGTGTCTGTCTGCTGGGTGAATTGGGAGGTGAAAATATGCATTCGAGAAATCCATGGAAATGCCCCATTGGTCTGGTTTGATAGCCAGCCGAATGGAAGCGATGGTCTCCATCTTGAAAGATTCGAGATACTTGGTTACAGTAGAAAGGTTGATGATTAGTCAAATTGCGCCATTTTTCTTTGGAACTTGAAATAGACGGCTGTAAAAGCCCGCCGAATTCTCGTTCAGTACCCTTTCTACTGCCCCTTTTGCGAGAAGCCAGGATCCAGAGTCCGGTGTGTTCGCATGATCCGACGACTGATGAATAGGGACCAAGGAAATAGGAGACTGCCGAACCAGAGTGATATGATAGCCTACCTCTACAATAAAGAGGGACCAAGGATCCTGTGTGATATTGCGCCATGCTGCGACAAAGTGAAGCAGTCTGGCGTCCACAAGAATGGAAGGTCGGATAGGAGTGGGTGCAGAAAGAGCTAGTTCCTAGAGCTGATGCCTCGAAGGGCCAGAACCTCTAGGATGGGAGCGGGGACAGCTCTTGGCCGCCTGCTCCGAGGTGGGGGAACAGGGACCGATCTAATGCGGCTCTTGGCCGAACCGCACTGAAGGGGAGAATATGGCTTGTTCTTAAGACCATGTCTCTCCGGGGGCTTAGAAAGGCCCTTAGAAGGTTTGCACATAGCCACGGGCACTTTGGGGATCTTCCAAGGAGAATGGCAAGATACTGGAGAACTCATTGGAGAAGTATTGTCCACCAGTTATTTCTCCTTAATTTTGCCTCCGAAAATAAGCTCCGATGCAAATTGATCCTCTCGCAATTCAACCTTTGAGGTATCTTGCAGGGCAGAGGCGGACTAAAGGCCCAGCTGGTAGGAAAGGCGCTTGGTAACTTCAGAGGAAGGATACTCTGAAGCTAGCTCTTCTGATAGAGCAGCAGCTAAAAGGTCTAAAAGCAACTCCTATTCGCTGTCCCTGGCACAATTCCTACCGCTTGAATAGAGACGAGGCCCCTGGGCTGTTGGCATCCAGCAAGGGGGTCCGGTCAAATAGTCCAGGGTGGCTGTCTGGAGAGGATGGATGCCTGAGAGATGAGGAAGAAGCCATGGGTCTCGAAAGTTTTGAGGACATGGTCAAACCAACTGCAAGCCTGAAATGGAAATCTTCATCCTGGTCTGCCAGCCAAACAGAATGAATCTAGACGGGGGAGAGACTCCCGAGACTTGGAGATATTCGGAAGCTCTCCCTGTTCAGAGTAGCTCAAAGGACAAGAGCGAGCCCTTGTGAGTTGTCGTAGGGGGCCTATGGCATATGGAAAGCGAGAGGAAGGCGAAAACAGTCCTCCCACGCCTTATCAAAAGCAAATGATGACGGCTCAGATTCGTCGACGACTGAGCCTCCTCTAGGTCTGACGCTCAGACTACACCCTGGTGACTGTCGACGACAGCGTTACCCGGAGAGGAGGTCCTCCTACAGGCTCTGAAGAGTGGACTGTGAGTAGGCAAGGAAGAGGACTGTCGCTCCCTGAGTCGAACTTACCACATGCCCTGACCGGTACGGAGGCCAGACATGCTGTTGGGGGGGGGGGGAGGAGGAGCCCAAGCAGGATAGGGGAATGGGGGCCACCGAGGGAGGAGGGCAAGACCCTGCTAGTTGGCTGCCAGCAAGGCACGTCCTGCTGGTTTCAGGCAGTGAGTACCGGCTTGCGAGATCGTCCAGCCGGCGACTCTGAAGACAAAGAACGATATCAAGATAATATCCCATTTTAGTTCGGGGTGGGGTGGGGATATAAAGCACAGAAACAGACACAATAATAGTTTGTTTTCAAACTGGGACAATTATGTGCATAGAGAATGTTGTTGTTATTATCATCTGCAAATTTACTTAAAACCACTTATTACAAAGTAGCATTTGTTACATTATGTGGGGCGATTTTACCGAGCAAACTTTCTTTGCTATACTGAATCAATACTGTGTATCTACGGAACAGAAAATGAATAAATAAATGACCTGACAGCATGTATGTGTCATTTGAAAACGTTTTATATGAAAAATGAATACACATAACATACTCATTTGCTGAATAAGGTCATTTTTTTCAATTTTAAGCATCTTTTTAGATTCTCATTAATATTCATGAATATGCAAATGAGCACAATTGTAGTTTGTTCTCAAACTGCGACAATTTTGTGCATAGAGAATGTTGTTGTAATCATCATAAGAAAATTTAGTTTGTCATTTATCTTAAAACCACTTATTGACAAATAGCATTTTTTTTAAACTTTGGGGGTCATTTTCCCCACCCACTTTCTTTGCCATACCGAAGCAATATTGTGTAAATATGGAACACAAAATGAATAAATTAATGACCTGACAGCAGTTATGTGTCATTTGAAACATTTTGATATGAAAAATGATTAAACATGACATACTCGTTTGCTAAATAAGGTCATTTTTAAAAACAACAACATTTTTTAGATTATCATTAATATTCATGAATATGCAAATGAGCAAGATAGCAGTTTGTTCTCAAACTGGGACAATTTTGTGCGTACAGAACGTTGTTGTATTTATCATGTGCAAATTCATTTTGTCATTCATCTTAAAACCACTTATTGACAAAATAGCATTTTTTACATTTTGTGGGGTCATTTTACCCAATCCACTTTCTGTGCTATACTGACTCAATACTGTGTATCTATGGAACAGAAAAATAAATAAATAA
Organism: Azorinus chamasolen; assembly: GCA_963576725.1. Classification (NCBI taxonomy): domain Eukaryota; kingdom Metazoa; phylum Mollusca; class Bivalvia; order Cardiida; family Solecurtidae; genus Azorinus; species Azorinus chamasolen. The sequence continues at coordinate 83,773,014 of OY755243.1, read as the reverse complement.
ATGACCTGACAACATTTATGTGCCATTTGAAACCTTTTAATATGAAAAATTAATAATCATAACATACGTTTTTGCTAAATAAGGTGATTTTTTAACAATTTAAGCAGTTTGTTTCAGATTCTAATTAATATTCATGAATATGTAAATGAGCAAATTATGAATAAAAGACTCCTGACATGTGATAAATATATTGATATTATTTTAAAACTATTTTGGATGTTTTATAAACAAAATAAATTATGTTTTTGCATTTTAATGACGCTAATGCTGAAACTAAGAAATGTTGGCGGTTGCCATGGAAACGCGCTGACCGTTTGCTTATCCAGCATCCAATACTTATCCAACAACCGGAACTTGTTAACATAAACCCTAAACTTTAAGAAAATATAGATGTACCAAAATCCCGCGAGGGGGGGGGGGGGGTCGATTATCGGCCCTTGGCCTACAAGGTGAAAGTAAAACAGAACGCTCCCATAGGAGCGTTCCGTTTTACTTTCACATTGCTTTAAGCAGCCACCTGCCTTTAACACAAAATAATTGATGAACTTTAGTGGTCGTCACAGAGAGGTTTTACTGTATACGCATTTTAACGCCTTTGCGAACAGAGTAGACCCAGATCAGATGGTTTATATGGTAGATTGACCTGGTCAACTGAGATCTCTTGTTAAATAAAGTCATTATCATTATTTTTATCATTATTATTATTATAATTATTATTATTATCATTATCATTATTATATAGGAACTGTCTGATCAGATTCTGGTCTGTTTTGTTATGGAACAATATAGATCTGAATATACACATAGTTATTAATTATATAATTTTTATCCAAGATGTTGTTATTTCTCACATTAATATTCACCAAGTAAAATATGAATGTTTTAAGCGAAATAGTAATTATTATCACAAAAGTTAAGTGTGTGCCTTCTTTGAACCCTTTCCTTCATATAAACATGTTTTTACACATCTACAAACAGAGTGCACCCAGATCAGACGACTCCTATAGGAGCCGTCTGATCAGGTTCCACCCTGTTTGCCAATTGAATTTGATAAATCTGTTTCTTTACTTTCTAAAATGGCTGCAATTTTCCACCTTACATATTCCTTTATAACTCCTCTGTCGTTGAATATTCAGTAGGTATTGAAATATTGAATAATCATAGAACAGGGGGAGTTTTAATGCTTAAACCCTTTACCCAAAAGAACGGTTTTAGCCCCGTTGTAATGAGACCTAGACCGCCGGATCGGGGTCTTTTCTGTTTGCTTATGCCAGTATATAGAAATGTACGGCATAAACACATTCCATAGATAATTTGCCACTATACAAATCTGCTAATAAATCACAATGATGATATTATTTCTTACATGCGTATTCGTGGGGTAAAGCGTTAAGTAATTGATGAACTGTTACTAAATTATCTGGACCATTTACAATATACCATGTCAACAATTTGTCGTCGTTCATAAAGAACACAGAATGCAGTTACACCGAGTTTTATACTAGCCCTATGCTATGACGAGTTTCTGTCAAATACAGGGGCATTGTTTCCTGCTTTGTTATTAACCCTTAAACAACTTATAACATGTCTGTTGAAATTTGGATATTTGGCAATCTTGACTACTTCTTAATCGAACAAACTTGGGGGAACGTTGACTGGGAGTCACACAGTTTGAATCCTGATAAGCTGCAGTGTTGCTCGGCGTCTCATTATGATGCAGTTTGTTTGGAAGTTTGAGAGTTTGTTCCGCGACCAGGTTGATATGGGTAGTGGGATAGAGGTTACCACTCAACATGTGTACACTCTCTATTAAAACATGTAAAAACCTACTAATGCGACCACCAAAAAGGGACATAATTCTGGGTGGCTGAGGCAGGTGGTAGCTTAATGCAGGACAAAAGTTATGCAGAAAGGAGCTTTCTGCATAACTTTCGTCCTGCATTAAGCAATCACCTGCTTTAAACGACACCAGTGGTTGTTTATTAAGTGGTCGCATTGGCGGGGATTCACTGTATATATATTTACCATGGAGAAGCTTAAGTAGTCTATGTATGTACTCTACCGACACAGCATACTCCGTAGCAAACGAGTAGATAGATAGATAGATTTATTTCGGTAAACAGAAAACATAATACTGTTCACAAAACACAGTAAAACCATGGCATACTTTCTATACCAAATATAACACAAGAAAGAGCATTCTCTTATTTCCAGTGTGGTCCTTAGTGGTGCCAAACAAAATTATTAAACTATTTCACCACTCATGTCATGTTCTTTTATTGAGTTTACGCAGCATACATGTAATGAATTTTATATCATAAAATAGAATTGTTTCCCTTAATATAAGCGCCAAATTTGGAAGAGGTTGATCAGTAATTGTAGTTAATACTGGCATTAAAATAACAAGGCCCCAACTAGTCTGTAATGCCTTCAAATATTTATCAATAATGCCTAGGGGGTCGGAGCTGAAAAGTCCCCCAAGGTTATCAAATTCCTATACGGGTTGAGTGGAGAAATAGGCCCAGGGCTGAATGAATTAAAAAAATTATTTTGTCCATTAAAATGGTGAACATTCTTATAATGTCGTTTTTTCTGTTTGGTTTGTGTACCCGTTGGTTCATGTGCTATATTTTCATACATAAAACAGTACACAAAATATAATAATGAAACTTAGTGCATATAATATCCACTAGACAATTACAAGGAAACAGGGCGAAACCATTTATGTTATTCTAGAAAATCCCCCTATTCTACACTGTTGCAAAAGACAGTGCACTCATTCCCAACATTTAAATTATAATATACATATATTTTGTTTCAATTGCTTACTTAGTTCTCCCCCTTTCCTGGTAGAAACGCACTTCCACGCCATGCATAGTAGACCAAATTCAGACGGCTCATCCAGGAGATGTCAGTTGGTCCAGGATCCGCCCTATTTGCCTATGGACAATAGATCTGGTGTGGCCAAAATCATATTGTGTTTATATATCGCTATGAAAAGTCAGTTTAACCCTTTACTCCATGAATATGCATGAAATAAATGATGACATCATGAATGTTAATTAGATTATTTTTTTTAAAAATGACTTATTACTTTTTGCTTTCTGAGGATCACCACCCTTCAGAATTTATTATATTAACCCATGGAATTTTTTGCCAAAAGAGAAACTATAGATCTATAGTATTCCATAAGCAATCAGAGCAGACCCTGATCAGACGGCTCCTATGGGAGCCGTCTGATCTGGGTCTACTCTGTTCGCAAATGCGTAGAAAGGCGTATTTATGAAGGAAAGGATTATATATATCCATAGAATCATTATTTCTTACTTGGATGTCCATGGGGAAAGGGTTAAATTATGAAAAAGGCTTCCATCGTTAATCTGATTGGTTATGGCGTCTACAGATAATCAATATCGCACCAGATGCTTTTATCCATGGCGTTTCAGACTGTTATTGCAGTCTTAAAAAAACAACCGTGAAAACATTTTAAATATAGCCAGGATAATACAATCAAATGATTCCATGAACATTATGTTGACTATGAATGGTTTCATACTGCATTCGCAATTAAGTAAACACAATTCACACGTCAGGTGGCTCCTAATTATGAACACGTTTGCACACAAATACAGTAAAACATGTCTTAAGCGGCCATCAAAAATATGTCTAATTATGGGTCAGTATGGCAGATGGCAGTTTAACGCAGGTGAAAAGTAATGCCGAAAGCTACTGTAGGAACGTTCTGCACTGCCTTTGCCCTGCATTAAGCAAACACCTGTTTCGTAAGACTCATATATTCAATAAATGAATGGCTGATTCAGAAAGTGCTGTTGTAGGTGGGTGAGTGTCAACGGCGTTATATCACAGCAACACGCAGACTGTTTTGTATCCACTTTTATAAAGGAACCCTTTCAAATAAATGTAATGCTTTTAAGGGTGTTGGAACACGTCAACGCAATGTTAATTGGAACTTTGTAAGTTCTTGTGGTCGTTTTATCAACAGTTGTGTGTCGGTCGTAGATTAAGATTCTGTCGTAGAACCGATCTTAAAGTATGTATTAGGTTTTTAAAGTCGTAGATGCATCGGTGCAAATTTTGGTAGTAATGTTACGACTGATCCAAAGCAATCAAACGTCTGTAAAAAGAATGGCCACTGTCGGAGTTTACCCCTTAGTCGTCACATACGCGAATGGAATGTCAAGATAAGATAGATGTCAGAGAAAGGTACATGAACTGGCTAATATACCGGATACAGATAATATCTCTTGGTATAGACTATCGAGGGAAGCTATTTGATATACACGCAAAGTACGGACTTAGAGAGGAGAAAGGGGATACGGTGCTGCCACAAGGTCCTTGCATGCTAAATGTCCTATTAATTTGCCAGAAAACTCTATATCACCTCTTTACTCCAGACATACGCGTTTAACGCCTTTGTAAACAGAGTAGACCCAGATCAGACGGATCCTACACGGCTCCTGTTGCTGCCGTTGTATCCATGTCTGCTCTGTTTGCTTATGAAATAATAATAGATATAATTCTACAATTTCTACCATGTTCAAACATTCCTGGGCCGTGTGCTATTATAAAAAGTAATAATGTGTCGGGCATGGTGTGGACAGTGTAGATAATTATGTTAACCCTTTACTCCATCAATACGTCTTTCAACGCCTTTACTAACAGGGGACGTCTGATCAGGGTCTGTCATGTTTGCTTATGAGATAAGTAATGACAATGCACTCTCATTCCACTAATTACCTCTGCATTAAATGGAGGCATATGTCTGCTGAGAAAATTACCATGCATTGAATATGCACGCATTTATAGACCATAGAGCAAAACACTGGATCACAAACTCTGTTTGGAATTGAGTAGTCTCATAACTTATACCTAAAGTAATTGTGAGTAGATGTACATCTCATTGCCAGTTCATAAGTGTACGTTGTTGGTAGTTTAATCTAAGGATTATTATTGTTGTATTATTGTTAAACAAGGCTGTAGATAAGAAGCATATTGATCTATCGAAATATCATATTAGCATCCATATATTGCTGCTACTCATTAGAATCGCCTCTCCGATGTGATTCTCATAAGTAACAACAATATGGGTTTTAGCAGAGAAAATATAGTTTTTATTAATTTCTTAGAAATTCCTAAGTTCGTCTCGTATCTGCAGCTCCAGCTAGACGTAAGATATTCCTCTAAGTGGTGCATCTTATATTGTTTAAATCTGTTGACTTAATTGTTTAAGATTACAGAGAAGCTTAAAATAGTTATCTACAATCTTTAATAATATGATATTTTACTTACGAGCGTACATATTTATCATAACGCGAATTATAAAAGGCTGGATGTTACGCATTTATTAACCGTTTGTGTTTGACCAGCAATTTGTTTGGGTCTACAAATGATTTCTCTGCGTATTAATGCGATTATCTATAACCACTACAATAAACCCTCTAGAAAGAGGTGTAAGTCTGGTTCTTAAAGTCTTAAAGTAGATTAATGCAAGACAAAATGTATGCTGAAAACTTCCGTAGGAGCTTTTTGTATTAGTACCGGCAAGCATTAAGCAACCATATGATTTTAAAATCTGCCATGTTTATTTATTAATTGAGCACATTAAAGAAGTCATAGCGCATAAAAGAACGTTTTGTGATGAACTAACATTGTCTCCTGTTGACTCAACCTGAAACTGGAATTATATTAACATAGTTGGTTTACCTATGTAAATTACATGCAGTCCTTTACAATCTGAGATCCCATGTTAGCAGTAACTTAAATTAATTAAGAGTATAAATACTTTGTTTCTAAAACAGTTTGAGGCTAATTCAGAATATAAATGTTTCTAAAAGCAGTTGGAGGAAGAATATTGTCTGACATCTATTGTTAGATAGTGGGTACCCTCATATGAAATACCTTTTGGTGCTATTGGCAATGTTTACAGCTGAAACTGAAAGATATCATATAACAACACACATTCTGTAGGGAGAATGGTAGAAGAAAGAGTGCATTTGACTTGTTGAAATCCAGAATTAGGTCCATATATACTGACACGAAAAAGAAACTGTGCACTTTTATATTTGAGATAACGTTTTTGCTATAAAGTTTATAATTACAATTTTATCATCATGAGTGCAGAAAATAACCCTCCACATTTTGAACTCATTTATGGACATTTTAAGTACATAGACGGCCTTCAAATTGACCGCAGACGATTATGCAACTTTTCGCTCGTGCTACCCATGCAACCTATGTACAGGTATAGATTAACCCTGACCGATATTTCTACTCGATGTGTAATCATAAATCACAGTTCACTTTTGAATTTCACTCGTAAGCAAGGTGCCACGGCTTCTAGAAAACGAACGAATTCAAGCTCTTATGCAACTCGCAGCTGGCGTCAGCGTTTCTGGCGTCGCTAGGCAGTCCAACTGCCATCGAAATACAATTCGAAGTCTCCGACAACGTTACCAGCAGAATGGCAGCGTTAGAGATAATTGTCGATCCGGTAGGCTAATATTACGTTCGTCCTTTGTAATTTGATATTATAGTTCTTGACAATTAAATGAAAATTAAATTGTTCGCCCCCATAAGCAAAGCCGGCATTACATTTGCATACCAGTTGGATGCAAAAGAGACGCCAAATACTAGGGCGTCTCAAGAGGATTCAAATTGTTTGACACTCTTATTTGAAGGCAGAATTCATTTGAAACCTGAACCAGGTTCCATGCTTATAAAAGTTTTTAGTTGAGTCTGAGATCGTTCTCAAGTTTTTTGACCAATCAAAAGCCTGAGAACAAACTCAGACTCAACTAAAAAGCTTTATAAGCATGGACCCAGATGATAATTAATTTATTTGGCGACGAAAGGGTTAATGGAAAGGCGTTAGAGTTCAGTTTTTAAACCATAATGAAATTTGACTAACCAATGCATCAAAACATTACCATGTTCGTTACAAATTTCTCTTAGCATTCATCGGATTAATTGAAATCCTCGTATAATGTGTAATCAAATAGTAAGATACTTAAGTTATTACTACAGTTTATTCTACATGTAAAGCTTAAAATGAGTTGCGTTTCATTTTAACTGATATTTGCACAATGGCACTGTCAGGTTATACTGACATATCATGTGCATTGAACTGGGTTTGCCAGAACCTCATATTCTTGTGTTGAATCGATCAGAATGGGTCATCCGACAATTTAAATAAAATTTATCAGGAGATTGATGCTGCATAAAGAAATGTAATTGAGAGACTATTTCAAAACCGTAGTAAAATCAAAACATGTTCATAGATATAAATAAACAATTCATATGAATGCATGTTAACGGTGTAATTTACAAATGTTTACTTTAGATCTTAACAGTCAACTTGTACTCTCACTTTAAAACTAGTGAATGTGTATGTAAGAAATGATCAGTTGATTACACCATTGATATTAATTAGATTACAGTTTATTATGCCATATGAAAAAGGAAATGATTAGCCATGACAGAAACTAAAGTATAAAATTTTATAGTATCAAATAAACAAATAGAGCAGGACAGTTCCTACAGGGACAGTCTGTCTGTCCAGAGTCTGCTCTGTTTGCAAAGTCGTAACATTTGTCTCTATCGGGTAAATAATTAATGCTTGTGTATTAGGAAACACAAAGGCAAACATCATCATCTGACGATAATGGAGCTACAGAAATTAGCCCATCTATTCATTTGTTCCTCTTCTCTTCCTTTATAATGATTAATTTCAATTGGACCAAAGCAGTATTGTTACGTGACTGCCAGACTTACTCCTTTTTTAATCAGAACAATTAGACTTCAATTAGTAAACTTGAGTGAGAGGAGGTGGATGGAAAGAAAGACTTATAAATACATTCCCATCTCTTTGCTTGAGGGAAGCAACCACTCGTATCTGCATGAACATTATGCGTGTCTTGTGTTGTTATCGTTGTTGTGTTTAGTGTATGGTGTGGCGCGTTCGTGCATGTGCGAGTGTGTGGTAAACATGTGTGTGTGTGTGTGTGTGTGTGTGTGTGTATGTGAAGGCGCGTATTTGGTGGGTTAATTTCACACCAACATGTTAGAGTAATAAATTATGTCTTTATATATTCTTATAGTGTGTCTATTTGTGACAATGAAGCGCTGATATAGTGTTGCCACATTTTGATAGCATACCGTAGACAAATGACAGAATACCGCACATCCCGTCACATTATAAACTGACCGACAAGTCATACTACGGTTCACTCATTTTATAACACTGAGCGTTAGATGAAAATAAAAATGTCTTATGTCAAAACGATCAACTGATATGAGTATTCATGAAACAAATAAGATTGGTTTACTACTTGACATTAGAATAAATCGGCTATTGCAATAAATGTCCGATCTACGTTTACTGCCTATATACTATGAGCCACTGCCTAAATATATGGTGGAGGTCGGGTACTTTTTATTTTACATAAAAAGGTCAGTAATAAATAATGGTTCATGAAGATAGGTAGAAAATCTCCATATTAAACAACAGTCTCTAACTATATTTCGAACTTTGTTCTGTTACTGCAAAGAAAATGCTGATAATAATTGCAAGTTGAAAGATTAAGCAATATACGTGAAGGTATTGGTCTGGCTTCAGCTGAAGCTGACACATCTATAAATAGTAAGATATAAACATTAATGGCTGAGAGGATAAAAAACACATGGCGACACTGTTCAATAATTGATGCTTTGAGGTAAGCTATATACATCTAAATTATCAATGGCAGTGAACTAATCTTCCTTCAAACCTGTGTAAGTAATGAAAGTTGTAAGCAAAATAAATTAATACAGATATTATTATAGTTCTGAGCACAAAACAGTCTGAAAGCTGTTCTTCCAAATCCGATGATCTCAGATAACAGAGAACGGTTTAAACTACGCTATAATCGCGAAACATATCAGTACACGACTTGCCTAATATTCGTTTAGATCCTGATAAGACGCCGCGTAACGTGATGTCTGATATGGATCCAAACATATTGACACTCAGCTTAAAGTTTCTTCTGTTTAGAAATGTATAAATCTGACTTTGATTAAATTTGCAGACAATTTTAAAGCAGACAAAATTTCGGCAGGATAGGAGTTAAACACAGATACTGACGTTTGCAAAACTTGTCTGAATCAATTTTCAGCGTGTCTGTGTAAATGCAGTTCATGCAATGGTTAATTTCAATACAGATGAAAAATACATCTACAGCAGGGATTATCACACACTCACGTTAAAACATTATATTAGGGTTAGTTAAAATCACGAAGAGGTGAAAAACACGATAAACCGGATGAACAAAATAAACTGGTCTGAAGCATCAACGTTGGTAAGAAATAACACATTTGTAATTGAAAATAATGCTTTATTCATTTCATTCATACAGTAAAATAATGTAAGATAAATGAATTAAGTAGTAGATACGCAAACATATCATTGACATTAACTATTGAGCATTCTGTTTTCAAAAAGCCCACTACGTACATGTATGTATACGCTATATAATACGATATATTTTACACGTTACGCAAATAAATCCACAAATTATGATTTCATGGATACTCCGAGGGTAGCGGTAATCCGAGCATTTTCTCAGTTCCCGGCGGTCCTCGGATTATCGCCATTTTACTGTATTTGATTATTAAAATCTTGACAACGCAATTATATTAAAAATTATAGTAAAACCTCTTTATAACGGCTACTAAATTACATCAAGTATTTTGTGTTAGTGGCAGGTGGCTGTTTAAAGCAATGTGAAAGTAAAATAAAACAGAGCGCTCCTATAGGAGCGTTCTGTTTTACTTTCAACTTGCTTTAAGCAACCGCCTGCCATAAATACCAACTAATAAACACCTTTTAGTGGTCATTATAGAGAGGTTTTACTGTACGTTGTTTTATCACATAACCTCCCTTGTATTCGAGTTAATATAGCTATATTATACACGTTTAATATAAGCTTTTAACATTATGTAGAACATTGATAACGTCATGTAGAAATATTGATAACTATACATGTAGGACCTGTCAAAAATGGCATGTTTTATAGTGATAGCCTCTATTTGCAATGAATTTTTTAAAAAAAGGCCTAACAATAACTTAACTCATTTGTTTATATAATGAAAAGAAGTATATCGCAAGAAAACAAATCGAATAAACACCGAAGAAGACACAACTTTAATGTGCTTGATATGTTAATCGGCAATGTATAAGTATTTATTCGGCTCGCATTTTCGTTTCGACAAAGGCCGATAATATTTTGTTGTTGAACAAAAATTAAAAGTATCGATGAAAACGCTTTATTTTGTTTCACATGGGGATTTTTGTCAATATTATATAGTTCAAATTGACACTCTTCATAATAATGATTGAATATAACAAATGCTAAGTTTTATGATATTATTGAAAATATTCGCTTATTGTAGGGACTTCCTCTTTATTAGAAATACATTATGTATGGATATAATGGTCGTGGTCATTTTGTGAAAACTGATATTAAATTATTCTTGCAAAATGTATATAGCTCGCCAGGGCCTAGCTTAACCCTTCGCTCTCTATTCACGTCAATATACCTACCTGTAAATAGTGAAGACCCAGATGAGACAGCTCCTGCAGGAGCTGTCTCATCAGGGTCTGCACTATTTACAAGTTGGTTGTGCAATCAGTGCACTCCACAGCAGTGATTGCACAGCGCAATACTTGTACACAGTGAAGATATATGTAATTATACAACAGGGCATGGGTAAAGAAGGAGAAGTGTATTTTAAGATTCAGCAAGCGAAGGGTTAATAACATTTCCCAAGACTCATCCAATATCAGTTTGTACAAAATGACTACTTACAACATGTCCTGTACATATTACCTTACGCCACGAGCGATTAAATGAGTGTGTTCGTGTAAGAGAATCATGATTATGATTCTGTTAAGCCGCCAGCATTTGATTGTTCTTTTTGTTTGTTTTTTCGTTTATATATACTTTATTGTCCCCGTACAGTTTGGTTTTACCCACACATTGTTTCAAAGAAAAGATACACTAACATACTGCCCGAGTCCTTCATTTTCACGGTCTTCAGTTTCCCACCAACTGTTCCTCTCTACTTGTTAAAAGTATTACTGATAAAATGTCATCATTTCCATTAAAAGGTCAAAGTGTTGATGAAACTTTGTATAGTTTTAAATCACTTCTGTTATCATTCATTTCCACTCCTTGTTGACAAAAGCAATCAACGACCACATTGTTTCAAGCAAGTATCACGTGACTACAGGTTTAACCTTCAGTTTGCTGGACAAATATTAGTTTGTATAAATATCATTTTCAAAATAATTTTGTATTCGGTTTTATCTGCAATAAAATGTAACAAATGTGCATAACAGCCTGGATACCGATGAAGCGATAAGTGACTTTGCATCTCATCTGGATCTAAACTACCTGCAAATATCACATATCCACGAGAGCCTTCCTAAAGGCCAATCTTATCAGCCTGCCAGCGCATTCAAAATGTTATCATGACATTTAATGCATAAAGCTTGTATCACATATTGTTTCAATATTCTCATATTTGGTTGTCATGGTGATCTAAATGCAGTCATTTATTGTGTTTATTAAATCATTGGCAGTTTTAAAAATCTTTGCGTGACACCTAAATGTTGCCAAGTGTATTTCTTTGTCCACCCATTAGTCTTGTTAGTATCAGGATTACAGTAGAATCTGTCTGAAGCGGCCATCAAAAAGAGGCTTAATTATGGGCAGGTAAGGCAGGTGGTAGCTTAATGCAGGCCAAAAACAATACATCTGCTTTTTAAGACCCCTATGTTAAAACAATGACTTGCCGCTTACGACAGGTTCTCCTCAGTTCTGTTATCTGGATGACATCAGCTTGACGTCACCGCACGGGATAAGGACATTCTAAACGGGACAATGAAACAGGCGAACCTGCAATTACTCTTGCAAACAGCTTAGATCCAGGTGAGAAATCGGCGTCTCATTAGGACCCAAGCAGTTTGTCATACAACTTACGTTTTAGAGAGGAAATGTAAGGAATGTCCACTGAGAAACTTTAAGCAGAAGACATATTTGGTTTGAAATGAGTTTGGTTTGTTTTTTGTTTTGGAACCAATTACCTGCTGTGTTGGAACATAGCAGTTTGTTTTTGTATTAGTTGTAATTTCTAAACGATGTATAGAAATATAGTTCAATACGCTATACATGATTTATTTTCATTTTCAAATTGTTAGCTAACTAAATATACAGTAAAACCCTCTAAAGGGACCACCAAAAAGATGTACACTACTGTGTCGTGGGTGCAGGTAGTAGATTTTTGCAAGACGAAAACAATACTGAAAGCTCATATAGGAGCTCAATCGAGGACGAAAGTAATACAGAAAGCTCATATTTGACGTTAATGCAGGATCAAAGTAATGCTACTATATGAGCTTTCTGCATTACTTCCGCCCTTCATTAAGCAACAGGTAGTAGCTTTCTGCAGTACCTCTGAGTAACTCTGCGTCTCATCAGGATACACGCGTCAATAGTTTCTTAAAAACTTAACCCAACTCCTTGACTACTTTTAGACCCATCCTCCTTGAATAGGTCTACTGAAAAGGAGCATGCACTAGGAAAATATGGAGCAAATGCTCTATTTATCACAGTAATCTCAAAAATGACTTTTACAGAGGCGTCAAAAGGCGTCAATAGGAGGGAATGAGTTAAACTGATCGGTAATAGGTGAAAGTTGTAACAAATAGGAGAGTAAGCAGAAATCGTTTTTAAAGCAGGCAAAGTTTAACCCCTTTACCCCATGAATATTCATTATAAGAAAGTATGACGTTGTAAAGGCATTCGAACACAGGACATTCTGGCCATGGCAGAGCATGTATAGATATATCTATATTATATCATAAGCAAACAGAGCAGACCTGAATCAGACGGCTCCTACAGGGGCCCTCTGGTCTGGGTCTACTCTGTTTGCAAATGCGTAGAAAGGCGTAGCTATGCAGTAAGGGTAAATCAACCAACATGGATGCTGCTGAGACATCGAAATATTCGGCGTGTTGTTTGGATTTAAAATGTTGCATAAATAACAAGTTCGCCTTTATAGTGCTAAGAGATAAGCATCTGTCATTGCGTTACATGTATCTATAAACAAATTCCAAAAATAATTTATTTTCTTTTTATTGGATTTACAAGATGTATGCCCTGTGTGCTATCTGCCTATTCCATGTAGATATATAGCAAGTCAGCATGTGGATTACACTGTCTTATGCTAAAACTCAACCCAAATCCTACTAAGCGGAACCTGTGTCACATTTGATAACAGACTGGATTCAGATGAGACGTCGAGTAAGTCGTTGGCTCATCTGGATCCCAGCTGTTTGATACATGGATAGTATGAACGAATTGAGAGTAAGCAGAGCTACAGATAAAGGAGCGTATCCAAATACTAAAATCGCCATCTCTCCATCAACCCCTAAACTGTGACCACACTAGAGTGGTCACACTATAGGGTTTGGTGGAGAAATAAAGGAAGTATTCTTGAAAGTGTTTAATTTTAGGCATTTTATCTGGACCTCTGGTAAGTAAAATACATCAAAGGGTTTTGGCAGACTTCATATTTCAACAGAATAGGAGTTGAGTTTGGCTGCTGCATTCTCACCAATCCTATTGGTAGTACAGCTAATACTCACTGATACAGTAGACCCCCTCTAATGCGACCACTTAATGAAGAAACATGGGTGTCGTTATAAGCAGGTGGTTGCTCCATGCAGGACTAAAGTAATGCAGACAGCTCCTCTAGGAGCTTTCTGCATTACTTTTATCCTGCATAAAGCTACCACCTGCATCTAGCACCCAGAATTATACCTCTTTTAGGTGGTCGCATTAGCGGGGGTTTACTGTACTCGAAAGAAGAATAGTTCTGAAATTTTAAAAGAGGTGTTAGCTAAAAACAGTAAAATTTTACCTTGCATTAAGCTGCCACCTGTCTCCAAGACCGATATTTGTAGAGATTTTATAAATGCTTTACTGTAACGATATATTAACAAGGTGTAAAGAAACGAGCAATTAAGATCACATCTTTTTCAATGGATCTAATTTCTCAACAAAATGAGACGTCAAAGTTAGCCTCTCTGATTTCAAAGTGCGTTAATCAGTTGCGACGTGCAGCTCTGAAGCGCTATTGACTACTGGCTCCATTAACAGGTGTGCCTATAGTCGCCTGTATATGCGTTTGTGCTTTCGCTGCAAGATTTGTATAGAGGCTCTGTCACAGAAAAATCAATCCGCCTGTAAGCACGAATTTGTTGAATAGAAGGCACGTCATTAGGAGTTTATCGTGATGATGATTAGTATGCATTATTCTTATTATGGAATATTGTCAAGAATATCTTAGAATAAATGGATTCGCAGAAATACCCATATTCACTCATTGGATGTTAACATGAGGATTTCGTTTCGACTTTGCTGCAGCTATGTAATGGTTTAAAGTGAGAAAGTTGTATTCTAACATGACGTTTAGCTACGAAGAAGACATTTAAAACTGATTGGAAAATAAAAATACAGAAAATCATTTTAAGCGACCACCCAAAAGAGACATAATTCTGGGTCATTTAGTCAGGTGGCAGCGTAATGCAAGACGAAAGTAAGACAGAACGCTCCTGTAGAAGATTTCTACATTACATTCGTCATTCATTAAGCAACAATCTGCTTTTAGTTAAAACGTCAATCTCTATTTATTGGGCGGTGGCTGTAGAGGGATTCTGTATATGTCAAAATATCTATAACGATGTCTCTATTTTCATGTGAACGGCATGCTTTAAAATTTTATTTGAATCAGTAAAGGAAACATTTATTTGTAAATTAAATTTATAATATACAGTTAAACAAGGTATAGATCACTAATTCGAACATTTAAATAAGTATTATTATCGGTCTTTAAGACAAGTGACAGGGTGAAAGTCATGCAGAAAGCTTCCATAGATGGTTCGGATAAGCCTGGCTTTACTGTAATATAAATCAATGTTTATGTAGTAAACCGTTCCAATGGAAACACGTGGGTAAATAATGGCATTTCTTAAACCATTTATTCTCATGTTATTTAAGGATACCCGGTCCAGGGTCCAAGGTTATAAAACTTCGGAGTCTGGGTGTGAGATCACTCTCAAGAATCTGATTGGTCAGATTTAGCTTGAAAATGGTCTCAGACTGAAGCAAACAGTTTAATAACCTCGGGCCAGGTCTTACTTTGGGACTCATGTAGAGGGAGCACAGCGAACAATATACAGGTATTATCTGGAATATGTCATTAAGCCTTTCGCTGCCAATGCCGGATCTATGATTACCTATGCAAACAGTTTGGATCCAGATGAGACGCCGAGTAACTCGGCGTCTCATCAGGATCCAAACTGTTTGTTACTGTTACTATGTTTTTGAAACAAAAATGAAGAAAATCAATAAAATGAAAATTTGTAGCAGACGACAAAGTTAGCAGACGACAGAGTTTGGCAGCGAAAGGGTTAACATAGATTGATTCAGCAAACAGTGCAGACCCGGGTCAGAGCTCTCATCCAGGAGCCCTCCGATTTGGGTCTACACTGTTTGCCTATATTCTTGTTAAGAGATACTTTGTAGTAATGGTTTA
This sequence comes from Azorinus chamasolen, assembly GCA_963576725.1. Lineage (NCBI taxonomy): Eukaryota > Metazoa > Mollusca > Bivalvia > Cardiida > Solecurtidae > Azorinus > Azorinus chamasolen. The sequence continues at coordinate 83,757,357 of OY755243.1, read as the reverse complement.
ATGTTTTGCTCATGGATTCAGCTGAACGAGAAATTAACCCTTTACTCTATAATTACGAATTTCTACGCCTTTGCGGAGTATACCCAGATCAGAGAGCACCTATAGTAGCCGTCTGATCAGGGCCTGCTCTCTTTGCTGATGGAATGATATAGATCTGATTCTACAGTTTCTATTTTGGCCAAACACGCATATGTTAATATGCCATTAAAAAATCAAATTGATATTCATGACGTCATCATTTCTTACATTAATATTCATGGAGTAAAGGGTCAAGCTGATTGTAAAATGATTATACACGCTATAAAGATAAAGAGTAGTCTTACAATGAAACCCAGATATCTTGTTAAATGAACCTCCTTTGAAAATTCACGTGTCTTGTTATAAGAACTTGCCTTAATATATTGTGTCACGCAATGCTCAGTCTAAAGCATACAGTAAACCCCCTCCAAATCGAAGGTTTGATAAAGACGATTTTTTATAACTTATATAGGTGGTTGCTTAATGCACGTTGAAAGACATACATAATTATCTTTTGGATCTGTCCGTATGACTTTCATCCTGCATTCAGCTGCCACATGTCTGAGTGACGCTGATACTAATTTGAACATCCGGTTTGAAGAGGTTTTAATGTATACTAAAGCCCCTCTAATCCAAACGTTCAATTTAGTATAAATATCGGTCTTGGAGATAGGTGGCAGCTTAATGCAGTGAGAAAGTCATGCAGAAAGCTTCTCTAAGAGCTTTCTTCATGACTTTCACCCTGCATTAAGCAGGCACCTGCCTAAAAGTAGCTAAATTCTTCTGTATTAGAATTCCGGTTTAGAGGGGTTATACTGTATTACAATATACATATACATTCATCACTTATAAATACGTTGTCAGTAAGCCTCTCTAAATCGGACTTTCAAACTAGAATTCATGACTGTCCTTAACCCTTTCCCTCATATTGACGACTTTTGACGACTCTATAAAAATCACTTTGTGAAACCATTGTGATAAATAGAGCATTTGCTCCTTTCCTTTAGGAGCAAATGCTCTATTTATCACAATGGTTTCAAACTACAAATTTCCAAAATTTACTTTTCTCTAGTTAATGCTCCTTTTCGGTAGAATTATTCAAAGAGGTGGGATCTAAAAATAGCCCATGAGGTAATGGGTTAAGGCAGGTGGTAACTCAGTGTAGAATGAAAGTTATACAGACAGCTCCTAATATAGTTACTGCATGTGCTCCACCTGTCAGTCAGCAACAACCTGCCTTAAATAGTCCGCTTTATTAAAAGTACGGTTTGGAGGGGGTTTATTTCATTGCATAATCGCTGTATGAAACGACACCGTCTGGAAACTTCTCTTCGCCGCAGCATCAACAATAATTTGGTTTATTAAAGAGTCACAGCTCTATGTTTGACTTTCAATGACTTCAGTCGTTAGTAAGTCAATGTGTCTTGATTTAAACCAACAGCTAATTCATTAATTTTGCTGAAGTATGTTTCAGGCTATAAATTGTCTGTGTATTATTTTTACATTAGCAATTAATCACGGGCTTTTGTACTTTTACTCTTATTCCGCTATCTACGTCTTGAATCGCAGTTGAGAACAGTCTGGGTCCAAATGAGACGCCGAGTAACTCGGCGTCTCATCAGGATCCAAGCTGTTTCTCAAAAGCTGGCTCAAATCGTATCGATTCGAGCAGACACTATTCTTTCACAGAGGGGCAATGTTTAATACAACACTCTCTTATGACATGATATCTGCATAGTATTGAAATGACATAGTATTCATTTTTAACTCTTTCTTGCCAATCAATGAGGTTATTTGATTCGGACACAACCTTTACGTAATTGCTGATTCCAATGGATTATACTACCACCAACATCGGTATGTTCTGATTAAGTGTACGAAGAGACTGAGGAATATAGACTTATTCATATGTGACAGCGGGTGGGGTTCGCGTGTTCTGGATTAAGACAGGGCGTGGTCAGTCATAACGGATTTAATGATGAAACATCCGGATAAAGCTCATGCAATGCTTTTGGAGAATTTAAGGATAATTTCCGAACACCGACGGCGGTCATTGGCCCTTGAGCAACACAGGTGAGTTACTTATATATTAATTGATTCCTGGTGGCGAAAATCATGAACTGATAATTGTCTTAACGTTAGTCTTACTAAGCTATGCGTTTCTATCAGAGCCACATACAGTAGAACATGTCTTATGCGACCTTTCATTGTCTGGACACACGAATCTGATAAAAGCAGATGGGTGATTAATACAGGGTAAAGGTAATGCAGAAAGCTCCTATAGGACCTTTCTGTGTTACCTTTGACCTGTACAGTATAGGAGCTTTCTGCATAACTTTCGTCCTGCATTAAGCTACCACCTGCCTTTGCCACTTGCCTTTGCATTAGAGGGGTTTACTGTATAAAGCTACCACCTGTTTCCCGACCCATAGATAGACATATTTTACTGGTCGCTTAAGACAGGTTCTACTGTATAATGAACGTATTTCAATTATTAAACTTGTCATTTATCAACCAAACCCTGTTATACTATATAACCAACTTTTAGAATCGCCTCGAAGGGTTTGGTGACGAAATAAAGAATATATCCTTGAAAGAGTGTCTGATTTATGCATTTGAGTTTTGCTGATTACTCAATGTACCTTTAAACTTAAAAGTAAATGAATCATATAAAGAAAGACAAGACGTTTACTTTGTATAATTACATTCGTCCTTTGGACAATTAGCAAGAAATGATTAGTCATCAGAAAATGAAATGAACATGTGTAAACCTATTCCATTGTAGATAAAACAAAAAAGTACCTAGTTATAGTCTACTTTCATTCCGAAGGACCGCTCTGTACATTTACATTTACTGGTTAATGAGTCATTCACCTATAATATTAAGCACTGCAACCATGCAGCCGAAGTACCGGCTAATGGCTCTCACAGGTACCCATTTTAACCCCTGGGTGGAGGTGGGGGAGACACTGAAAAGCGTTTCTGAAATTTCCGGGTATGACCGGGATTTGAACTCCGGACTTCCGGATTGGTAGTCAATCGCGTTACATCTAGACCACCGCACACCACTAAAACAAAATATGCTCAAATTTGAATCTGATGTAATTTTGAATACAGTAAACCCCCTCTAAACCGGACGTTAAATTATGTATAAATATCGGTCTTGTAGACAGGTGGCAGCTTAATGCAGGGTGAAAGTCATGCAGAAAGCTCCTCTATGAACTTTCTGCATGACTTGCACCTTGCATTAAGCAGCCACCTACCTTAAAGTATCTAATTTCTTCTCTAGTATACTTCCTGTTTTGAGGGGTCTCCAACAAGCTTTTGAGAAAGTATTGATCAAGTGATTGACAAACGGTTTGCAAATACGAGTCATCTCATGTATATTGGAATAAATGTTTAAGACTATTATCACATAGCTAGATAAGATGCGTTAATGTCAATCTACATATTATCTAATTCTCTTACATCCCGGTCAAACCGTATTGGGTTGGCACTCGTTCGAAAAACTTTGGATTGGCAATACAAATGCATGCAGTGAAAACCCTCTAAACCAAAATTCTAGTAGTGAAGAACGTAAATACTTTAACACATGTGGCTGCTTAATGCAGGCTCCTTTGGGAGCTTTATGTATGCCTTTCGCCTAGGATATTTAAACTTAATTTAACGTCCGGTTTTACTGTACAAGCCATTTTCGGTTTGCGAGAGGAAATAATGACCCACATTATCTAATGTTGCATTTGTTTACAGCTCTGCGATCACTATCCATGTTGGAACGTGGTATATAATTAAGGTTTGCACTGTTTGCTGTAGTAGTATGGTGGCTTCCAATATCAAACGAACATTGTATACACTGACAAGGTATAGGGGTAAACGTGACCTAAATTGGTATGCTACTATACTGCTGGCATAGAAGAGACAACGTTAAAGTGTGAACATTCAACCTGTTGTTCAGGAATAGCTCCTTTCTGTCTCCACCTCAAAATTAGGTTGACCACTCTTTAGAATTTCCTCGTAGATTCAGAATGTTGTGTTTCAGAGAGAAATTACGCGTTTAGGTTTTGAAATATGTCCATTTTATTTAGGATGCAAATACCCCATTGCCCATGTCCCACATAACACCTATTACACCATCTCCACGTGTCATCAGCGCCAAACTGATTTGATGTAGAGTATATTCCCTCTAAACCGGATGGTAAATTTAGTATAAATATCGGTCTTGAAGACAGGTTCGAGATTAAAGCAGGGTGCAAATCATGCAGAAAATTCCTCTATGAATTTCTGTATGACTCGAGACGATTCTAAAGAGTGGTCACAGTATACGGTTTGTTGGAGAAGTGACGATTATATACAGTAAAACCTCTCTATAACGACCACTAAATCACATCAAGTATTTTGTGTTAAATGCATGCGGCTGCTTAAAGCAATGTGAAAGAAAAACAGAACGTTCCTATAGGAGCGTTCTGTTTTACTTTCACCTTGCTTTAAGCAGCCATCTGCCCTTAATACCAACTAATTAACACAATTTAGTGGTCGTTATAGAGAGGTTTTACTGAACTGTTTGTACGCACGTTTATCTGTAGCTCTGACTTATAGCATATAGCATATCATAGCAGATATGTAACGAGGTTTGACATAGATAACTGTAATCTGTAATTTGGTTATTTTACAGAAGAATGCATCATCAATGCAATACGAACATAAAGTAAATATCCACGAAAAATATTCTACAAAAATTGATGTTCCTAATAGAATATCTCGTTAGTAACACTTACTCCGTAGTGGAATAAAATGTCTGCTCAAAGTTGGATCTGGACAAACTTTGACTACAGTAAAATCCCTCTAATTTGACCACTTAACGAACAATCATGGCTGTCTTCATAAGCAGGTAGTTGCTTAATGTAGGGCGAAAGTTATGCAGAAAGCTCATATGAGCTTTCTGCATAACTTTCGTCCTGCATTAAGCTACCACCTGCCTTTTCCATTGTGAATTATGCCAAATTTTGGTGGTCGCATTAGAGGGGTTTTACTGTATTTGCAATTAGAATTGCGACACTTTTGACAGAGTGTCAAATGATGTCGGTTCTGATGAGGCGATGGATCACTGGGCGTCTCGTGTGAGTCTACAGTGTTTTCCAATGCGAGTATAGTATCGAATTACACAGTAAGGGTTAACTCTTCTCTTGCTGAATTTTAAAATACATTTCTCCTTCTTTACCCATGCCCTGTTGTATAATTACATGTATCTTCACTGTGTACACGTATTTCGCTGTGCATTCACTGTTGTGGAGTACACTGGTTGCACAATCAACTTGTAAATAGTGCAGACCCTGATGAGACAGCTCCTACAGGAGCTGTCTCATCTGGGTCTTCACTATTTACAGGTAGGTATATTGACGTGAATAGCAAGCGAAGGGTTAATTTCAATCATCTCATACAATTTCATAACTCTCTTTGAATAGTATGCATTTGCAAACTCCGCATTGAACGAATAAAATGCGTGGATTCCTCAGCTAAAGAACATCAATAGAAACGTTGCTATGACGATGAATGGGAGGACTTTATTGAAACTGATATATTGCTATCGATCTCCTCCAATTAGAACCATTCCTCTAATTCAACAAATTGTTCGGTCAAATGTAAAGCTTTGCCTACGGTAATCGCATCACAAAAATTCAGAGCTACAGATAAAGGTGCGCACCCAGATACTAAACTCGCCATTTCTTCACCAAACCCTAAACTGTAACTCCTCGTTGGAATAGTTTCTTCTAGACGATTCTAAAGAGTGACCGCAATATAGGGTTTGGTGGAGAAATAGAGGAGATATTCTTGAAAATGTTTAAATTTACGCATCTTATCTGGACCTCTGATGATATATTTAAACCAAATCAGGCTGAGTTATCAAGTATCTAACAACACCATAGAAGCATTAGGTGTAAAGATAACGCAAGTCTATTCCCACAGTACTGTTATCAAAACTATCGCTGCCACGTTATATCGTCTGCAAAACTTGTCGTTTGCTACATTTTCCATTTTGAATGTTCTAGATTCCTTCAAGAAAAGACATAACCACAACATCACTCGGTATCAACTATGGATCAAAACTCTTTCCATAGTCACTCGCAAATTCGAAACTTGCGGCAAAAGGGATAAACTACCGGCAGATCCACGGTTTGCGTAATCATTAATTTGAGTATTGTACAAAAGCCAATTAGCTGTGTATTGTTTGACAATTGCAGCAATAATACCCATGCACGTATGCATGCCGTACAATTAATATTTGGCCTGCTGCGGGCGGATGAGTGATTACCAATTGAAACAGTTTAGATCCAGATGAGGCGCCGAATAACTCGGAGTTCCATCAGGATCCAAACTGTTTGGTAAATATGCAACAGTGCTGTTGAGAGGAAATGCAACACAAAGCAGCTGTGACGACTGGCCCTAAGGTTATAAAACTATTTGCTTGAGTCTGAGATCATTCTCAACCATCTAATTGGTCAGATTCTTAGCTTGCTCAGAATCTGACCAATCAGATACTTGATAGTGATCTCGGACTAAGACTCAGAAGTTTTATATCATTGGACCCTGTAGTCGATGACATTATCAATCAACCAAAGTAAGCTCAGCAGACCAAAGGTTAACATCAATTTTAATCTATTTGTTGGCCTTCCTCTCTGGAAACGTACAATTCCCGTTGTAAATTAGTACACAGTAAAATAATGTTAGTTTAATGAACCTCGGTGAATTCAACAGTGCTTTCAAAAACGTTTGATCCGGTACACATAAAGATACGATTCTAAAAATCGGCTAGTACATACATACTGTAACGTTTGTAACTGCACCCCCTGAGTGAAACGTTGGTGTTATGTGTATAAAATATAAAGCGAACATGCAGCATTTCAGATTTAACCCCATACCTCATGCATGTACCTGGTAGATACGCCTTTAAAAAAAAACCTTTGCAATCTGAGCAGACCAAGGTCATACGTCTCCTGTAGACGTTTTCTGATCAGTGTCTGCGCCATTTGCTTATGCACGTTTATAGACCTGATTCTACAGTGTTTGCTATGGCAAAACAATCCCGTGTGCATACACCATTATGAAACTTCAGCTAATTAATATTCGTGACGTCATTATTTCTTACCATGTAGTGCACTATTACCAGATTAATTGAATAACAGTCTTCCATGGAGAATTCTTGTTCTATAGATGAAGTATGAAATAAGCATTGAAATTCATCTTAGACACTACCAGTACGGTTCGAAAATAATTGTACAGAAATATATTACATGCGATAAAAATAGCATAGCCTCCAGGAACAAGTGGACTATTATATTTCATATATTATCTATAGAGTAAAAAATCAGAGATTCTCCGATTTAAAAGAAGATTACAGTAACATTGTTTTAGATTGATCACGTGTCATATCCCTTAATATCAGTTTCATGCGATAAAAACATGGATGAAAAAATTGCTTTGTAACAATTGACTTCAGTCACATCGGGAATATTTTGTTCGCTGTTATTTTTATACAATAATACCATGACGTCATTGGCCGATGCTAGTTTACCATATATGGATATGCATTGAAGCATTTAGATTGTTTTCTTCTCAGACACTATGTGTTATTGCAAAGTAACTTTGCATACTTGTTCAGTGACCTGAAAAACATGTTCATTGGGTTGCATCATTGTTCATTGGTTTTCAGAATTGGTCACTGATTTGCAGATTCGTTCATTGGTTTGTTCATTGGTTTGCAGAATTGAATTATTCATTGGTTGTGCAGATTTTGTCATTGGTTTGCTTTTTCATTGGTCTGCAGACTTGTTTCATTGATATGTTCATTTGATGGATGGCTGGCAAATTCCGTAAAATAGGTTAATAGGACAATATGTAGGCCGCACAATGATTGGTTTCTAACCTATGATTCTCTACAAAGGGCAAGTACCTTACCCATTATCAAGATAAGCTAGAGCTGACTCGCATTTATAACTCGGTGTCTCATCACGATTCAAGAAGATTGACACATTCGCATTAAGTTATCAAACGTTTGAACGAATCGGAAGTTAGCAAAAAAAAAAACAGTTGGTCAAAGCATGATTGGCTCGGGTCTATCACACACAATATTGGACCACTTCTCTCTGTTATTGGTTTGTTAATATTACATGTAAACAGAATACATTTGGTTAACCTTATACTTCATAGACATGCCTTTGGACACCAAGACCAGACGGTTTCATTTTAACCGTCTGATCAGAGTCTGTCTTATGTGAGTCTGATTGCTGTTAGAATTATACAGATATCGTTGCTGTTCGAATTATATAGATCTCATTCAACAGTTGATGCCGACGCAAAAAAAGTGTGTGTACATGTACCAGTAACAATATGATGCCATTATTTCTGATATGAATATCCCACAAGTAAAGGTTTAAGAAAAGAAAGTTAGATATGCGTGTACCTGCAAATGTTAGAAATAAGTTATGACATGACAACGTATTTACAATTATACACATTTGTTAGATAAGTATTGTACACAGAAAACTTGTCGTGAGGCTATTATATATCTTCAGTCCTATCCTGAAATGTATAACCTCTTTATTTTACATCAACTCGGATTGAACTTTGTCAATACCTCCTCTACATGTATAGTGCTTTAGTGCGTACATCGAGTTAATTTATTTATTGCTAGAGAAACCAGATATTACATAGCTGTAGTATTGCTTTAATGTATTTTATGCACACATTTACCAAGTTGTTTTTCTTATTAATAATATAAGCTGTTCGAATAAAAATGTACGTATTTAAACAGATAAAATCTGTTGGTTTTTTTATATTCATGTATATATGTATATAAAATCAAGTGTTGCTGTAGATAACTGATTATTTATTCCGCATGATCTCATAATGCACTCGTGGCGAGTCCGATATGGATTTAATCCGTACAATACGGATTTGTATTGGATTGTCATGTGATGCAAGTGTTTATTTTACATTGGTTTACTACATCAGTACGGTTTATAATACTTGCAGTTACAGTAGCATCCATCTCAAACGAACAACAAATAAATGACTATACTGGTTTTGAAAAACATTTGGCTGTTTAATGTTGAGTGATAGTAGTGCGATAACGCTCTTATAGGAGAAAAAGATTTCGCTGTTCATTAAGCTATCACCTGATTCTATGGCCCCAACTTAGACCTATATGTGGTGATCGCTTTGCAGGCAGTGTAATACACGCTATTGACAATATTCGTTAAACATTTTGAATGCGGAAAATATGCACAATCATTTGCAAGCAGTGTAGACCAAGATCAACGGGTTTTTAGATGAGTCCCCTGATAAGGGAATCTCCTAATAAATAATAATGGAATATTCAGAAAAAAGGTAATGAAAAAAGTACCTAGTTATAGTCTATTTTCAGTCCGAATCACCTCTCTGTTGACTGTACATTTACTCCCCTAGTCATTGAGCCATTCGCCTACAATATTGGGCACTGCTAACATATGGCGCGATCACCCAGTCGCAGGACCGGCTAGTAACCCTCACAGGTACCCATGTTAATCCATAGGAGGAGAGGAGGCAACCTCGTACAGGATGAGAGACACTGAAAAGCGTCTATGAAATTTCAAGCTGGGCCAGTCGGGATTCGATGCCCAGCCCCTGAGTTATCAGCTCAACGCCCAACCACTAGGCCAAGCCACCACCACTAGATAAGATTACCCACTTATCAAGACTTTATTAATCGATACAGTAATCGTGCAAACCTTATTCAATGGTTTCATAATCTTATTTATTTATAATATTTCAAACAGATTGGCATGACTGATGCATTGGTATCAGGATCATCGACACTGTGGCACCGGCATTACATTTTAATATTTTTGATATGCAAATACCGACTTTATAAACCCTTCTCATGCTAGGCGCGACTTGGCTTAAATGTGCAAAGAGCTTGGATCCAGATACATTTGGTTCTCGTGTACATTTGACTACTTTCGATTATAAGTTTCAAACATCTGTGGTCTCGATGAGACGCCTGTTTGTGTCTCCCTTCCCAAGGACCTGGGGGCTGTTTGCAGATATGAGTGTGGTGGCGTATAGCGAGATAAAGGTTGAGATTAATAAAGATGTTAACATAAAATCGAACTCTTCCACTTTCACATTAACCCATTTTCTTCCACTGATGCCTTTTTGCGCGTCTGTAAAACTCATTCTTCGAAACCATTCTGATAAATAGAGCATTTGCTCATATGGAGCACATGCTCTATTTATCACAATGGTCTTAAAACTACACAATTCTAAACTTCTCCTTTTCTATAGTTAATGCTCTTAGAGAAGCTTTCTGTATAACTTTCACCCTGCATTAAGCTGTCACTTGTCTGCAAGGTCGATATTTATACTAAATTTAACGTCCGGTTTAGAGGAGCTTTACTGCGTATGAATTTTAACCCTTTGCAAACAGAATAGACCTAATACAGACGGCTCCTGTAGGAGTGTTTCGTTATGATATACAGTAAAACCTCTCTATAACGAGCACTAAATTGTGTTAATTAGTTGGTATTTAGGGCAGGTGGCTGCTTAAAGCAAGGTGAAAGTAAAATAGAACGCTCCTATAGGAGCGTTCTGTTTTACTTTCACCTTGATTTAAGCAGCCACCTGCCTTTAACAAAAACTACTTGATGTAATTTAGTGGTCGTTAAAGAGAGGTTTAACTGTAGCGTAGATCTGATTCTACAGTTTCTGCCGTAGACAGAAAATCATGTGTTCATAATTATGCTATGATAAAAATTCTAATTAATATTCATTATGTAAAGGGCTAACCCTAAGAGTGCTTAACTCTTTACACCATAAATACGCATTTCTGTGCATTTGTAAACAGAGTAGACCCAGATCAGACGGTTCCTAGAGGAGCCGTCTGATCAGGGTCTGCTCTGTTTGCTTATAAATACAGTATAATATAGCTCTGATTCTATAGTTTCTGCCATGACCACAATATCATGTTTCATATGCCATTATGAATCTAATTAATATTCATTACGCCATTATTTCTTGCATAAATATTCATTGAGTGAAGGTTAATATTGAAAATGTGTCCAGTCAGCATGAATGGATCATATTTGCTAGATGATTTTAAATGGCCCACAGTGCAGGCCCTGATCAGGGATATATAATAAACTGATTGTACGCTAAACAACAATACATCAAATTATGTTATTTCTGTTTTCAATATTACAGTAGAATCCCTCTATAGCGAGCATTACTTGATATAAACTGATGTCTTTAATAGCAGTTGGTTGCATAATGTGTGACGAAAGAAATGCAGAAAGCTCGTACATTAAGCTACCATTTTACTTTGAGCCCCAGATTGATGCCTGTTATATGTGATCGTTTCAGAGAATTGTTACTGTATCCTCATAAATAACCGACAGTCGTACAAGTTGTCTGGTGTGCAGGAAAGAAATTGAATATTTCAAATCGTCGATTTTAGATAAATTGCCCGCGAGGGAGTGTTTTTTCAATACAATAACTGTGAATTATTTTCTCTACAAAAACATTAATTTGTCAAAATACATGTGTCACTAAAATACATTTTGGGAAATATAATACTCAATCGTATGCATGTATACTCTTTGTCACGTGCAAAATATTGGTATCATATGTCTTGTGTCACGTGCAACATATTGGTATCATCATTTGCCCTGTGTCACGTGTTACCTATTGGTATTATATGTTCTGTGTCACGTGCAGCATATTTGTATCATATGTCCTGTTTCACGTGTAGCATGTTGGTATCATCATACGCTCTGTGTCCCCTCCCCTCTCACGGGCGTCCAATTAGCCCATAGTGAGCAGAAACAGACGTTAATCAACACAAACACACAAATCATAGGCTCTGTGTTACGTGCATCATGTTGGTATATATCACTACTTGAAACATTTGCCGATACAATTCTCCTTTTCATAGTATATATGCAGAATTACTCTTCTCCTGATACAGAGTCCTACATGTATTCATGCACTTGCAATACGCGTAGACCCAAATCAGACGGCTCCAACAGGAGTCATCTGATCTGGGTTTACTCTGTTTGATTATTAATTGATTCTATATTTTCGGTCATGAACAAACAATTTTATAACAATTCAGCTAATAGATATTCATGACGTCATTATTTCTAACCTGAATATTCATGGAATTCTCGATGAACACATTGTTATCGCGGTCTTTAGCACCACTGCGCTGCTGTCAAATCATTTCCAGCATGCGTCGTCCTGGTTACTGTTCTTATGAATGGCTTCTTTGACGTGTTTAGAGTTTGATTAAACAGTGGAGTGTTTACTACATAACGTAATTAGAACGAGGAAAAACTGAGATAATGACTGAAATACAAGTGTTGTGTTTACATTTTTACAATAGACGCATGTGCATTACGTGAGCAGAGTATTTCTGGAATCAAATCTGAACAATTGGAACCAGTCATGAGGTCTCCGGAACAAAAAATGCCTTTGAATGAGATAGACAAAGCAGATCAAAATAGTGCATGGAAATGCTCACAGATGACCAACTGCATTGAGTTACTAAGATTCAATACGCAGGATATTAATCAAACCATACTCCATGATTGGAGTACCCATTCACCTTTAACACTCTACCGGCGACTTTGTGAACTTTTGCTAACAGTTTGGATCCAGATGAGACGCCGAGTAACTTGGCGTCTCATCAAGTTCCAAACTGTTTGTCACTTTCTGACACATTTTTCGAAACGATATTAAAGAAAAGCGTATTTTTAGAATTGAAGCAGACGACAGTATTTAGTGCATAATAGTTACCCTTACAACGCTGTACTTTCAAATGGACTAATCCAAAATTTAAAAAAAACCCAGGTCATGCTTATCGTGAATACTCGGGGATTCTTCTAAGGAAAAGTGTAACATGACCAACAGTGCAGACCCTGATGGCAGGGATCCTCCAGAAGCCCTTTCATCTGGGTCTACGCTGTTTGCAAAGGACATTAATGACTCGTGTCTCGCACAGAAAGGGTTAAGTATTCCGACATTAACCCTTATCCTGATGTGAAAAAGATGTCTGCTTAAAATACAATCTAGGGCATAAGCCTACTTTTGATTTGCTCGAGCTTTTGATAAATATTGATCGGGCATCAATCAGTTTAGATCCTGTCCGAATGCTTATTTACTTGGCTTCTCAAGTTGTCTCAAAATGCCAGTTAAGCCGCACTTGGCCGGGAATGGGTAAAGTTAATCATTGGTTCAACATGCTCTCTCTAGTTGAGATATTTACGTATCTTATCGAATTCATTCATGGAAATTCGGCAAGTGTCGAAAGAGCGAATCTTCCTTTATTCCATTCAAATGATTGCTTCTTTTGGGTAAAATATTCTACACTTGTAAATTCTATTATACAAGTGTAAATTTATTTCATGTTTCATTTGTTACGTTGCTTCAAATTGTAAATTCGTCATCACCTTTGATTTAAAATTGACCCCCCCCCCACATCATGAGCACAGCAAAACAAACATTGTACTAGTTTATACAGAACAGAACAGAAATGGTCAATTAAGAATTGTGAATTGAACAATAGCAATGAGCATGCACATACATTTAAACATCTTTTTACGATGCATGTAATTACAGTAAAAACCTTCTAAACCGGGCGTAAAATTTAGTATAAATATTGGTCTTGGAGACAGGTGACAGCTTAATGCAGGGTGAAAGTCATGCAGACAGCTCCTCTAGGTGCTTTATGCACGACATTCATCCTGCATTAAGCAGGCACCTGTCTAAAAGCATCTACATTCTTCTCTACTAGAATTCCGATTTTGAGGGGGTTAACTGCATGTATTTGCAAAATGAAGCCACAAACGAGCGCTTACAAATAACGCTTTAATAATGTAAATCTAAATTGTGACACTTACATTTGCAACTGCATTCACAATTACATTTACAATTGCATTTACAATTACATATACAAGTGCATTTGCAATTTACAAATTTTCGGTTGTTCGACATTTATACAAGAAACATAGAATTTTCACTTATATCTCCTTTTATACGTATACGTGGTGTATGAGTAATATTGAAGTTTTATGCATGAAGAGTTTAATCATGTGCATCTCTTTCGTTTCACAGCATATTACCATGCCAACGAAGTTTCAGCTGAATATTTTCTACGAAGGTTACGCTCGTTGGCCGTTAAATACTATGGTTATACAAGTTGAACGGTCATTTAGCAAGACTTTATTGATATAATTACATATAAATACGAAGAAATGAATATAAAACAGATTTCTATCTTGGTGAATATCTCATTATAGTTTTATTTGAATAGATTCATGGACTGTTGAAGCATTAATGAATTGATTTTAGAGGGATGATGTAAATATTAATATGTGATATTAGAAGAATTCACTGACATGAATAAATCATTTTAGGGAGATCAATTCCACCGTGATTTTGAAAAGGACGACGGTAGCAAGTATATTTAACTACATTTTCGAATAAGTTCATTTTACTAATTAATCGATTTTACTTGCTACTCGTATGTCACCAATCTCTCCGCAGTACTTCACCATCAAGGCACGGAAACCGAACATCTAAGACTTTCGAAAACTGTGTAGACACAGTTCAACGGGCTCATTAGAGAACCCTTTTATCAGCATCTGCACTGTGCGTCATAAAACTATTTTCTTCACTAATGATGTTGATACAATTGTTTGTTAAACCAATATTCCGAAAAGGATGGGTCAATATTAATTATTATTGAGCAGGTTAAGTTGTAAGTCTTGTTTGATTTTTAAAATTCAATAATCAGTTTTATGATGTTATATCGTATCTTATGCATGTGTAAAATATGGCACCATATCCTGTCTTGTGTCTGGTAGATTTTTGTTCAACTGCGATACACTATGGTCATATATCGCCGATGTGTTTTAATGATGAGCAGTCAAGGAATAGTTTTGTGAAGGGTGGGTGCGCGCGTGTGTGTGTATGTGTGTAGTTTATGTGTGCTTCTAGGGTTGTTTCGGACGTTTCGTGTAGCATATCCTGACTTCTTTTCTATTTTCATGACGCATACGAACCCACTATGATTTTAACGCACTATGTCGCATGCTACTAAAGTACGTTGATGTGTACGCTAAATTTGGTGTTGATAACTACATTTTATGACGCGCAAACAGACCTACGCTGTCCAGGACGTATACAAACCTCACCATGGGACCAATGTACTATGATAACATTATACCAAAATATGTTGACGTGTACACTAGTAAGGACAGTCAATGATGTAAACAAACCTCACTATGGGTTCAACGTACTATGGTAACAACATATCAAAAAGCGTTGACTTTTACACTAGTAGGGACAGTCATTGATGTATACAG
Organism: Azorinus chamasolen; assembly: GCA_963576725.1. Classification (NCBI taxonomy): domain Eukaryota; kingdom Metazoa; phylum Mollusca; class Bivalvia; order Cardiida; family Solecurtidae; genus Azorinus; species Azorinus chamasolen. The sequence continues at coordinate 83,741,941 of OY755243.1, read as the reverse complement.
ACCTCACTACGGGATAAACGTGCGATGGAAACAATTTCGTGCGATGGAAGCAATTTATCAAAATACTTTGACGTGTACACATGTAATGATAGTCAATGACGTTTACAGACAAACGTGTACACGTGTAGTAAGGACAGGCAATGACGTATACTATGGAGTCAACCAACGTTCTTGTGCAGTGTCTATGTATACTTGATCTAGAAAATGGCAATTAATTTGGACGATATACATGTATACCCAAATATGTAACATATATTGATGAATGTGTATCATTTCGATCTAAATCACGTCTTCCAAAATTCAAGCAAACCTGATATAGGTACAACATGTTATACACTTATGTATATACTCGTATAACTGATATAGGTACAACATGTTATATACACATGTATATACTCGTATAACTGATATAGGTACAACATGTTATATACTTATGTATATACTCGTATAACAAATATAGGTACAACATGTTATATACTTATGTATACACTCGTATAACGTTAACTATCGAACATCCATTGCATAATTGTGAAAATGTATTAACATGCCAAACAGGGACATTCTTATTTCTGAAATCATATGCACCGTCAGATATAAATATTGAACTTATTGAAATGATTGAAGACAGATGTACAAAACTAATTTGCTTTGTCTGGTTTTAGAAATACATTTAAATTGAAACTGAAACGCAATAATGAGAATCAGGCGACACACTTTGAACATATTTGATTAATTTTTTAAGGTCATTCAACATTAACTCTCTGATTGCTAAGTCTATTCTTACTTGAAATGATTCTGTGAAAGGATAGACTTCAAATCTTAATGGCTACTAAAAGGAAAATTTTGATCTTCCTGAAAGTTTTGATTAATAGCTCTTTTTCTAAGCATCATTTAAATGATTGTATTAAGCTAATTACTACAGAAAGTATTCTGTCATCCGTTGTTTAATTGATCTATTTCCGAAAAGCATTTAATATTGTAATTTGCGGATGTAAGAGAAATGGTACATATTACAAACATATAGCTTAAATATATTGGTTGTATTGGGTGTTACTGGGTACATTGCACATGGTACATACGATGCGGAGTACATTGTTATCCCCCACCAAAGGTGCAGGGATATTGTTGTGGCGTTGTACGTGCGTGCGTGCGGCCCAAGACTAATATCGTAGAAGTGGTTTGGAGTATCTCTTTGAAACTTTGTTTAAATGTTTAGTACCATTACCAAATGGGGCCTGCAAGTGCCACATACATTGACATCGGAACGCATGGGCCCTTTGTCTGCTAATACTGTAACGTTTTATGCCTGTCAGGAGCCATGTTTTAGAAACGGTTCGGATTTTTTCTCTGAAATTGTGTGTAAGTATAAGGTAATATAAGGATATGCTGCTCTGCAAGTGCCATTGCTATTGACTTTGGATCACTAGAGTCATAGCCCTTTATTTGCGAACATGGTAAACTTTTTGTCTGTAATATCTCAGACACGGTTTGGAGGTTTTTGAAACGTTGTTTAAATGTTACGTACGTTAAGACATGCTGCTCTGCAAGTATTATTCATATTATATATAATGACCTCGAACTTTAACTCTTTATTGTTTAGAGTTTTTTCTATGAAACAGTGGGTAAATGGTAAGTAGCATAAGGACATGCAGCTTTACATGTATAATTGATACTGAACTTGGAATACCTGAGTTATAGCCCTTTGTTTGCAAAAACATTTTTGTCCGTCTGACATATCTCAGAAGCCTTTTAGACGTTTACAATGAAACTTTGTGTAACTGTTTGGTACTATAAGGCAATGCGACCCAGCAAGTATCACTTACTTTGAACTTGGAGCACCGGAGTTATTGCTCATATTTTGTGAAAAAATTAACCTTTTGTCCATCTGATCAGTAACTCTGGGACAAGCTCTTGTTTGACATCAATCAGCTAAGTTCTTTGTTTTCCTGATTCGTTGTTGTGTTATTTTATTTTATATTTCTGCGCGTTTTGGGAATATGGACAACTGTCATGTGCGTTTTAGGAAGTCCAATCATGACATACAATATTAGAACAACGCACAGGGCTATTCTAGAATATCCAGTGTGCTTGTTTTGAATAGTAGACAAAGTCGGAATTTTCAGTCTACATGCATTAATGGATTATCAGTCATATTAATTCTATATTTTATCACCTAAATAAATTGCAAATCATTGTTTAATTTTATGCTGATGAGAAATTAACAGAATTTTTGTTTCTTCTGTAATCTCTTGAAGAAAATATTCCAAAAAGGGAATTAATATAATACATAAATGAATGAATAGCTCTGATGTAATATTTCGACCACTAAGGTCCTTTTTCGAAGATGTTAATGTTAACATGTTAATCTTTGAAAAAAGACGCTTAGTGGTCGAACTATTAGATCAGAGCTATTGAAGTATTTACATAATCTCGTGTTTATTGCAAATCTAATATTATCGAGGTCGCCGACAATGCCAATTCATAGTTAACAGAAGCATTGTTTTTACCCAATTACAGCAACAAAACCACAGTGTACCCACATAAACCCCTTTTTCGTAAACAGTAGATCCAAACTACAAATAATCATACATATTAAGCTAATTATTATATAACGATACAACAAAGCAATATTGACATGCTAATCACAGAGCGTTCAATGAAATTTGACAAGCGCGATTTTCGAATCGAGCAATGCAATTCTAGAATGGTCGGACATCATCGGCATTCCTAAAACGCTCAGGACAATTCTGGAATTGCAATACTGTGAAAGAACATATATGTATATAAAACAGTTTTAACCTACTTTTTAGCCAAATTTTACAGTCCATATTTGCAATTGGGAGAAACCTTGTACTTTCATAGTTATATAAACTTCCACGCCATTCAGTCATAACTGCGCACGTCCAGCATACAAACGACATATTACGGATGGTTAGCACAGAAAATTACTCATTATCGTAGATCTTATCGGACACGACTCCATCTGATCTTAATCCATTGTTCCGAACAATACACGTGATTGGCATATAATAGTTTTGTTTGTTTCGTTCGGAGAATGTGATGGATTCCAGCCACCATGCAACTGAAGATACTTTGGAAACCTTACAAAGTGCTATTTTTATTTATTCCTAAACGTGGATTCATGTTGTGGTATTGAACAATCGAACAATATGTCTTAAGCGATCATCATTTCATTGAACAATTGAACTACGAACGACCATTACTGCATAGAACAATCGAACTATATGTCTTAAGCGATAATTACTTCATTGAACAATTGAACTACAAACGACCATTACACGTGAACTATATGTCTTAAGTGACTCTATTGAACATATAAATATTACAATACAGATGATTGCTTAATGCATTGAAAAAGGAAGGAGCTTTCTGCATTACTTTTGACCGGCATACTGGTACCATCTGTCGTAAACACCAATAAGTATTGCTCTTTGTATGGCGGTGACTTAAAACATGATTACAGTAAAACCCCGCTAATGCGACCACTTAATAAACAGCCACTGGCGTCGTTTAAAGCAGGTGGTTGCTTAATACAGGACGAAAGTTATGCAGAAAGCTCCTATAGGAGCTTTCTGCATAACTTTCGTCCTGTATTAAGCTACCACCTGCCTCTGCCGCCCAGAATTATGCCCATTTTTGGTGGTCGCATTAGCGGGGTTTTACTGTACTTATAATGATACGAGTTCTATTAAATTAAAACCAGTCCTCCTTTTGTCGATTACTAAAATGATAATACAGTAGTTCGAATATGGCAATTGCTTTCTTGTGGTTTGGTTTGCGTACTTGGTTAAAGTCATGTTTTTCATATTTAGCGCTAATGGACATCGGGGAGAAGGGTCCGAATACAGAAGAACTCTCACGTCTGTATCGGAACTCTCACGGAGTTCCCAGGTTCTTGAACCCATTTCCCCCTGGGCTATTTTTAAACCCGACCTCTTTGAATTAACTCTACCGAAAAGCTGCATATACTAGAAAACGGAAAATTATAGAATTGTGTAGTTTTTAAACCAATTTGATAAATAGAGCATTTGCTCCTATGCAGCAAAAGGTTTGTTTATCACAATGGTTTATAACCAAATTACTTGTACAAAGGCATCAGAAAGGGTCAGTAGGTGGGAATAGGCTAACATGCCAATTGTAAAACACTCATACATATTTGTGACGTAATTAGGAAAAATACATTATCCTGACTCAGGATCATCCAGCATTTAAAATATCCCCGCATGTTGCACTTTACGCACTCAAACGAGCCATTAACCTTCTATATGTCTTGGTATGGTATCGAACCCAAGACCCGACTCCGCGCACTGATCGCGAAACTCTGCTTGCCCAGCTTTCAATGCTATTGGAGTAATACATGCCTATGTATTATTCAGTAAGCAATGTACATTGCAAGTTTGAATAACGTCCTAAATTGCATTAACCCTTTACCTAATGAACATTTAGTAACAAATATTGACATCATGGATATTAATGAGCAGAATGATTATAATGGCATTATGAACAAAGGAATATCTTACCTTGACAGAAACTGTAGAATCATAGCTGATCAGAGCGCTCATATATGATCCGCCTGATATGTGATATTAGGGAAATAGTTAAATGCAGGGAAGACTACCATGCATATTCATGTTGATTATTAGACCTTCATGAATAGTCTTTCAGAGTGAATTGAACCTTAATATACAGGGTGCTGGAACAAAAACAAACTTATTTTCTTTGCGTTTAGAGACGGACACGAAATGGACAACCTGCTGCATTTATATTAAGTAACGATACCTGAGTCAGCAAATGAGATTTAATGTTGCAATGATCAAGATCTGTTATTATAGATATGTTTTATTCATTTACCATTAGTGTTTACAAACGGACAAGGCTGACACATTTTCTGTATGTATCTTCAATGTTTTGAATATATCTGAAATACATAAAGTTTGTACATAATACACTCTTATCTAATTACTCAATGAAAATTGAAAATAACAAACACGTCACAACTATTTAGTCAGATATTGTCATTTACACTTCAGAAATCTAAACGCGTATTAAGGTACATTTCACCATTCCCTAAAATATGTGTCTGACATTTGCAAATGAAGTCAATTTTTTTGACAATCCCGCATGCAGGTCAAAGGTTAGACATGCTAAGAATGGGAGAACTTACAGCAGTTTTCAAAGGTTCACTTAGTTCTTACAATTAACATTCTAATATTAGCTCGGTTGTGGCATACTAATTGTTTGTTTAAGATTTATAATGACCCTAACAATTATTCAATTAATACTATCTCGGCCGTAAGGTACTAACGGTGTATGAAGATTTAAGATTCCAACTAAGACCATTATAACATTTCTTAGCCCGATCGTGGCGTACTAAATTCCTGTCTAGGAACCGTCTGATCTGGGTATACTCTGTTTGCAAGTGCGTAAAACACGTTTATATGAAGGAAAGGGTTAAGGTTTATGTCTTATCATTCTAATCTTAGTCCGTTCATGGTGTACTAAAGGTTTATTAAGTTTATGACTCAAACAAATATCATTCTAAACTTAGCCCCCTGAGCTTGCTCGAATTCTGTCACAAGATATGTAGTTTCTAACAAAGATCTATTGTTTCAAACAAACGTTATTACATTATCTATAAATTCAAACTAAAGTTACTACAAAAAATAAACTTTCACATACAAGTGCGATGTACCTTGGAGAAAGGATTGAATAACACTTGCTGCAAATTGCAAGATAACAGACTAATTACTAGTGACACCTGACCGTAAGTGTCAGTTCTGTACATACCCATGACCTAAGAGACAATCTCAGTACATGGATGACAGGAGCGCCGTTTAATACAGATGCTCGGAAACCTATGATCTCCGTCTCGAGAATAGGGATTTTAAGAATTTGGGTTCTTGATGGCTTTTTACATAATAATTCCATGAACCTAGGTTTTCGTCTCGAAACCTGTGATTACAAAGACATTTTGTTATCAAAACATAAAACATATAGGCGTTCGAATGATCACACGCTCGTTCGTAATATAATGATATACACCGGATTTGGCTTGAGAACATTGGATGTCACCGTTTGCATATATATACCGAAAGCTAGGTTCTCAATAGAAACATGTTAATAGTTCATCTGACTCATTGAGAAACTGGGTTCACGTCTGACAATCTAGAGCACATAGGATCTTAGGATCATTGTGCAAAGGGGTACCATCAGGTACGCAGGGTTGGTGAAAACAAAACCAGTTTTCAGTATGTCAACGTTTTCCATATTTGTAACCTAACATATAAACGAGATCGTAAACGAGATGTAAAATAAACCATCTTTGAAGCCAGCATATGTTTTAACTACTGAATTATGTCAGACCAAAGTTAGTATACTGTACATATCCTAAATATAAGGACACACAGTCTCCCCTTTTCAATGGTTTCAAAATATGTGTCAGTCAATGCTGCACCAGTTTGATAATTCTAAAACAGACTGACATAGTTGCAAATAGTGTATACTCTGATTACCTTGGCTTCTGAAGAAGCAGTTTGATCTTGGTTCGCACTATTTGCCTCCGGTGTTGTCTATCCGATTATTAAAGGTAAACAGGACAGTTATAAGTCTCAGTTTAATATGACCGATACGGTCTAAACATTGACTTTAGTGTTACATTTATCGTTACAATTTGCAGTTGCATTTATCGTTACATTTATCATTACAATTTACTGTTACACTTATCGTTACATTTATTGTTACATTTATCGTTACATTTATCGTTACATTTATTGTTACATTTATCGTTACAATTTACTGTTACATTTATCGTTACATTTATCGTTACAATTTACTGTTACATTTATCGTTACATTTATTGTTACATTTATCGTTACAATTTACTGTTACATTTATCGTTACATTTATCGTTACAATTTACTGTTACATTTATCGTTACATTTATCTGGATCAATTGGAGAGCTTAACTATCGAAACTGCATTCTGTTACATCAATAATCTATTCCAAAATAGTTCTCAGCTTTAATTCTAACACAATGTCATCTTCCATGTCATCCACATTCACGATCACAGTGTCAAACAGACGGAACCCGAATGAGACATCTAGTCACTCTTGGTCTTCATCTAGATATAATCTGTTTGCAAAAGGTCATCACTGTTTTGAACCTTAGACTTGTAGTTACAATAGGTTTGCTCTAAGCCGTCTAATTTGTAAAACGCACCATACCTAACACATTACATCTTTCGAAGCTATTAAATCGTTCGCAGTCAATGTTACATATGTGATCCCTATGCAAACAGTTTGGATCCAGATGAGACACCAAGTAACACGGTGTATCTTCACGATCAAAACTTTGTTACTGTGACTATGTTTTTGAAAATGAAAAAATGAAAACTGTAGCAGAAGACAAAGTCTGCAGACGACAAAATGTAGCAGCGAAAAGTGTTGAGTAAACAAATTCGTAGCAGGTCTTATAACATAGAATATATTGCCAGTAGTTATTTTCCCACGTATTGGCCTTGCATGCGGACTTTAATCCTTTAGATGTTCGAAACAAGCGTTTTTGTATTTGCAAACAGTGCAGCCCTAGATCAGACGGCTCATAGAGGAGGTTTCTGATCAGGGTCTGCACTGTTTGCCATTCAAAATCCTCTCATGAATTATAGCCGTCCATAGTGAATGGACACCGTTATACGATGATGGACATATCCACTTTGAGATTCAGCATTCAGAGGTTTAAGACTTTCATTATCTAAGGTACCAGTATAAGATTATGTAATTGAATAAATGAAAATTATCTAGTAAAATATCTGAGATATTAGCCCATGCTGGTTTAGTCAACGTTAAAGGAGAAATTCCATTATTTTTCACAGAATGCAATAAACGAATGGGTAAAGGCGTATTACAGCACAGTGACACTATTAAACCTGATTATGCCATATATACACTATTGTAAACAGAGTAGACCCATAAATACATGCTACACAAATATAATAAGAGTATGGGGATTATTGCCGCGCGTTTTGATAAATAAATGTAGGCTACAAAAATAATAAGAGTGTGGAGATTATGTCCGCGCGCTTTGATACATTAATGTATGCTAAACAAAAATAGTAAGAGTGCGAGAATTATGTCCGCGCGCTATGATATATAAATGTATGCTACGCAAAAATAGTAAGAGAGTGGGGGTTATGTCAACGCGCCATGATCCATAAATGCACGGTATACAAATTATGTCAGGATATGGGGATAATTTCCACGAGCTACGATACATAAATGCATGCTGCACAAACAAAGTCATAGTGTGGGGACCAGGTCTACCCGACAATTCCAAGTATCCATATAAAGGCACACATATGATTTGTGCATATTAGAGAATAATTGTACATATATCGTTACATATATCCAACCATAAACTCCAACAATCTCGTACACGGGATAGAGGCACACACAGTAAAATATCGATTATTCGTTTTTTTGTATTGACGAATGTATACCCTTTTAGGCAGGTGTCTGCTAAATGCATGGTGAAAGTCACGTAGAAAGCTCCTAGAAGAGTTTTCTGCATGACTTTCACCATACATCAAGCTGCCACCTGTCTTAAACATCGATAATGATACTTGTTTTAGTGTTCGAATATTGTACTGTAGATCATACATAGATCATAGGGTTCTGATCCAAGTCTATGCTGTTTACAAAACAAATAAATGTCAAAGGAATCCAAAGGAAGTAGTTGCAGTACCAAATGAAACAGTTAAAGTAATATATGAAACTGATAACTGTTTCCATTCAGCGTGTTGAGTTATAAAACAGACCAACAGACCAAAATCCATACTCAGATACTAAAATCGTCATTTCACCACCAAACACAATGCTATGGCCACTCGTTTGACCCGTATCGAAGAGGCGCACATCTAAAGAGTGGCCACAACATAGGTTTGGTGGAGAAATAAAGGAGTTATTCTTGTAACTTACGCACCTTATCTGGACCTCCGACTTTTATAAGACTTACGTTTCCATTTGATACGTGTTTAAGGCTTTATATATAAGCAATAACAGCTTTATAAGTATTAACCCTTCTCTTGCTGAATCTTAAAACACATTTCTACTTCTTTACCCATGCCCTGTTGTATAATTACATTTATCGTCACTGTGTACAAGTATTTCGCTGTGCAATCACTGCTGTGGAGTGCACTGGTTGCACAATCAACCTGTAAATAGTGCAGACCCTGATGAGACAGCTCCTGCATGAGCTGTCTCATCTGGGTCTTCACTATTTACAGGTAGGTATATTGACGTGAATAGCAAGCGAAGGGTTAATTACATGTATTTTATATTGGCATTATGAACAATGTTTTTGACCATGGCAGAAACTTAAGAATCTGTTTTTCATAGGCAAACGGAGCATATCCTAATCTGACAGTTGACGGAGCTGGAGCTGGATGTACTGTTTGCAAAAGCGTAAAAAGGCATCTCTATCCGGTGAAGGCTTAACCTTTTCCCTCTTATATGTTTATTCCAAATTTCAATTTCAAAATAGTTATAATGCAATATTGGAGGTGGAACATTCTAGCCATTTTGGAAAGTAAAAAAACCAGATCTATTAAATTCCATCAGCAAACAGAGCAGTCCCTGTGGTGATCAGATGGCTCCTAAGGAGCCGTCTGACCTGGATCTACCCTGTTTGAAATTGCGTGAAAACACGTTTATATGAGGGAAATTGCTAAGACACGTCGTTATAGCCGTGTATTTCTGCTTATCAGTAAAATATTAGTTCATTTATTCATACTAAATACCGGGTTTTAAATGAGTTGATTTGATTGTCAGGTTATGTTAATGCTTCCTTATTCAATGAGTCATGTATTATTTGAATAGTTCTGCTTGTTTTAAATTCCTGCTGGCATTTTAATATGTTTGAGAAGTACATGATATCATTTAAGAATTTTCCGTATTGATTTATCTTCTCTCTTCAAGTTGCACTTGTTATAGCTAGTTAGTAGGATTGTCAATGGACGGGGTGGTCTATCAAATAGAACATTTTGCAAGGCATAACAGACTTGATCAGCAGTTATTAAAATATTCTTAAAACATATATGCCGGATAAAAAACCATACTGGATACAAACGAAAACAAGTTATTAGTTAGGCGAGTGATAGGTCCATTAAGGCCTAGTATGATATATATGTCGTCTAACATTTTCTCTGAAAGCAGTCTTCCCATACTAAATTATTAGGTACATGACCCGTATGACCATTTGTCAAAATGTGTATCTATTTGCGAACCTTGTGATTAATGATATGTAGCATATTTCGAATGGTTTGGGTTAAATGACCTAACCTTAGTAGATGCCTTATAAATTCACCAGTCTAATTTACTAAAATCTAATAAATCTTGTCAATTAGAACTTTTATGACATTACACTAATTTAACCCTTCTCTTGCTGAATTTTAAAATACATTTCTCCTTCTTTACCCATACCCTGTTGAATAATTGCATATATATTCACTGTGTACAAGTATTTCGCTGTGAATCACTGCTGTTGAGTGCACAGGTTGCACAATCAACTTGTAAATAGTGCAGACCCTGATGAGACAGGAGCTGTCTCATCTGGGTCTTCACTATTTACAGGTAGGTATATTGACGTGAATAGCAAGCGAAGGGTTAATAGCTAATTAAACACAAAACAGTTTGTTCAATGTCCTATTTCAAACTGATTATGTTTATGTTTTCTTGGAGAATAAACCTTTTTTATAGGCCACAGTGGTACGGAAGGACATATTGATGCGACTTGTTGCTAAAAGCTAGAACTTTAGTTGCATTAAGCTTGACTGTGTATTCCTCTAGGACGGAACCATTGTCATTTGGTCATTAAAATAAACCTTTGGAATTGTTTATCGTCTTCTCAAAATACTGGCCATAATAACAAAACAGCACCAGGGACAGATGCTTGAAATAAAAGTCACAACATCGTATAGCATCAAGACAATGTACATGTACATATGATGTGACAGACAGTCGTCAAATCGAAGGTGGTGTGATAACTATCGTTAACCCTTTCCTTGATATAAACGCTTGCTCACGAATTTGCAAATAGAGAAGACCCAGACCAGAGGCTCCTATAGGAGCCGTTTAATCAGTGTCTGCTCTGTTTGTGTATAACATGGTACAAGTCAAATTCTAAAGTATTTGTCGAAGCAAAACTTCATTAATCAGAAGTTTACATTATAAAAATTGAGCTTAAAAATATTCACGATGTCATTATTTCTTAAATGAATATTGAACAGAAAAGGGATTAAATGCAACACTCCCTAATTACGCTAAGTACTCGGACACTTGATCTTACCCTTGACGTGTTTGTTAAGTTGAAAGCGACAATTTGAAACCATTTTTGAAACGATAACGTTACACATAGTGTAGATGCTAATCCTTCAGGAGCAGTTTGATCTGGGTCTGCACAACTTACTTATGCTTGTCTGTCCAGGCAGGGTATGCATTATGATTATTATATATACATAGATATAATTATGTATGTGTCTAATAACACCCTAATTGCCTTACCCCACCTAAATATTCACACTCAAAATATCCCCACTCTTCTGGTTTGTAAAGCTAAATCAGTCAATTTCTCATCAATTTGATAACTTTAACTGAGACTGGCATAGCATAAATATGATATAAACATCTAAAATCTTAAAATAATTTGCCCGCATATATAATTGTTAACCCTTCGCTTGCTATTCACGTCAATATACCTACCTGTAAATAGTGAAGACCCAGATGAGACAGCTCCTGCAGGAGCTGTCTCATCAGGGTCTGCACTATTTACAAGTTGATTGTGCAACCAGTGCACTCCACAGCAGTGATTGCGCAGCGAAATACGTGTACATAATGAAGATATATGTAATTATACAACAGGGCATGGGTAAAGAAGGAGAAATGTATTTTAAAATTCAGCAAGCGAAGGATTAAGACAAGGAATAATTTAAGTGTAAGGCTGAGTTTAATTCCAAGTACCTAATTGGTCAAAAATGATATTTATAACTAACGCAATCTCAAACAAACTGTTTTATAACAATCTTCTACTTTGATGCATGTGCCTCGACATGTCTTGCATATTGTATTATTGTTTATTCAATGATTTAGCAGGGTTGATGGAACTGATGCATTCATCTGCGAGTCTATAGCAGGTCTGGTTAATTTATGGCCATTTCGGATTTAAAACGATTATAAATGTTTACTGGAATTCGGCGCTAGGTGCAAAACGATTGCATACCTAACGGCAATATCAGTTCATTTTTGGGTCTGTTGTTGCTTAATGCAGGGTGGAAATAATGCAAACTGTCGTATTGGAAATGCGTCATAGCTAAACTCTTAACTAGGATACGTATATATAAGGGTACTATGTATACTGTTTTTGGTTAAAATGTCATTGTAGATAATTTACTTCGAACTCATTTACCCTTTAGACGAGACGGCGAATCTTATCAGGCTTCAAGCTGTTTCGTTCGACATAAGGTCATTACTTTCACAAACGCAAATCTGATGTAAGGTTTGTGTTGGTCTGTATGTTGACTTTTATTCCGCGCGGTTTCTCAGCGACTGCTAACTGGAATCCAATGAAACTTTACACGGTGCTTCATGCATCCAATTATAGTTTCCCTAAAGCTGATTGGTTGTTTTACAAAGTTATGACCCTTTGTTTAAAAGTTGTGTGTTGGTCTGTCTGTTGACTTTTATTCCGCACGGTTTCTCAACGACTGCTGAATGGAATTGTACGAAACTTGACATGATAAGGAGATGCACATCCAATAATAGTTTTTATAGTTTATCTATTTTCTTACAGAGTTATGTCCCTTCGAAGTGTACTAAGCTTTTTCTTTTGACAGTTACGTTTGTGGGGGTATTAATCACCTTCGGTGATAGTTCTAGTTTCTTCAGTACGATAAATGTTAACACTCTGATGTCATAGTCCTGTGAAGGGTCTTTGATATAATGGCAGTACAATTGTGCTAAATGGAATGACAAAACCAGTAAGGACATGTAAAGTGTAGTCCTTATTTTGCGTCAATATATTGTTCTGCCTAGTTTAACCATTTTGGCATCAACTACATTTCATTTGCGCCTATATCAGTCCTCAAAGTCGCGTATTCTTTAATTAATTTTGCAAAAATGTGTCAAACAGTTTGGTGAGATACCGCGTTATTCGGCATCTGCTCTGGATCCAAACTGTTTGCAAATGTTATAATGAATTTACACATGGCGGCGAAATAATTAAATGTTTGACAATTTAATGTAGGTACATGGCCCAACTATTTATTGGTGGAAATGCCAAGAGTGACTACAATAAGTCTTTACTCGATGACTGTTTATTACAGAATCCACTCGTTATGAACATTTTATTAACTAATAATGTTATTCTCTTTTATCAGCTCTTTCGGCGCCAATGTCGCCTGTTGGCACCAATGAAAACAGGCGGCATCTGACCTGGGACTTCACTGTTTTCTGTATTATTTTAGCCCAAGCATACACGTTTTTAAAAACAAATGTTTTACTAATATATCTTTATTATTTAGTCTAGAATTATTATTGCAGACGACACTTTTGAATTTGGCGTCAAAAGAGTTAAACAAGTTAATGCATAGCTAGCCACAGAGTATATAATCATAACTAAGATATTCTATAAGCAAACAAAGCAGGTCCCTGAGCATGTAGCTCCTACAAGAGAAGCTACATATTTGCGAATGTAATCACAGATTCCTGTATGGCAGCGAAATAGTTCAATTAAACTATCCACATGAAAGCAATGAAAGCATCAAAATAAAACCATCGAAATGCTGACGGATGAAAACATTTTGAAATTTAAGATGAATGACAGTATAATGAATCAGTGGTAAATTAATTAAGCCTTACATCCGTTGTAAAAATCCATACCTGTTCAAATTTGGATTTGGTGTGAATATGACTATGTCCGGTTCCATGAAACTTTAGCGAAACCACTGTCTGAGTGTCATGTAACTTTGATCCTAGTGAGACGCCGAGTTACTCGGGATATCATCTGGATCCAAAGTGTTTTCAAATGCGAGTCGGACTGGAATTGGTGGGAAAATAGTTGAAGTACAGTCCACGAGACGAACGTTAATAGACGATTGTACATTAAGTGTGTCATGCTTAATTGCAACGTTAATCATTGATTAAACTCACTGGGTATTTCAATATATCATTGGATTTTGCGGCAGGCATTAGCAGTTACACCAATACAATAGAAACCCACTAAACCAGACTTTCAGTGAAACTCCTGTAATTCTTTTATTCAAACCTCTCTAAACTGATCGTTTAGTTAATCCCTTATAAACGGGACATTCAAACCCTCTCTCAACCAGTCTTTTAGTTTCTCCCCTCTAAACCGACCTTTTAGTATAAAAGAATTTACATAATTTTGAGTATTTGTGGCTGCTTAATGTAGGGTATAAGTCATGCATATAGCTTATTTCGACCTGTTTTAGAAGCCACCTATTTTAAAGACCGCTATTGTACTAATTTGAAAGTACAGTTTAGAGAGGTTTTACTGGACTGAAACGAAAGAGGTACATAACACAGATATTACAATAAGAACCAGAGCATTTCGGATTTCGGTATTTCTGAATGACCCTTTATTTTTACTGTCGTTTTGCGTCTTTGCCAACCAGGTAAATCTAGATTAGACATATCTTACACTGTCAGTCTAGATGCTGTTGTTGGTCATGCCAATAAATTGTTTGTTCTTTTTTCTAAACTAGATACAGTGAAAACCTTCTTGACTGAACTTTTAATGACCATTTTAGGTTGTCCTTTTAGGCAAGCGGGTGCTTAATGCAGGGTGCATACGAAAACGTCTAAAGGGGATGTACGGGTGACTATCAACCGACGTCAAGCAACTACCTGTCTGAAATATCAGCACTTATACTGATTTTAACGTCAATTTTGGAGGCTTTAGGGCTGTAAACGGATGAATTAATTTTCATCATAATAATCATTAATGGAATGTAATCGTTTATAAACTGTATTATAGTATAATCTATCTTAAGCGATCATCAAAAAGAGGTCTAATTATAGGTCTTTAAGGCAGATAGTAGCTTAATGTAGCTCATAGTAATGCAAAAAGCTCATATAGGAGCTTCATGCATTACTTTTGACCTGCATTAAGCAACCACCTGTCATATAAAACGCATTTGCTCAATATATGAATGGTCGCTAAAGTCAGGTTTTACTGTATTGCGAACTATTTTCATACTTTAGCATCTACATAAGTTTTAATACAAGGTATAGTTTGTATTTGACATATTGGGACACTGAAATAAGCACAATCACCCAGTCCGTTCACGCCTATCATTTACTGAGCGCTAAACCAGGGAGTCATTAGTTCTGTAATTTTCACCTACCACATAAACACTTGTATTTGACTCTTTACCACATTTTAATTCTATTAATTATTTTAGGACTTTACAAACATTCTATAGAAAAATAATTTTACAAATAAAGTATGCATTATTGGTATATAAATTTCCATACATGAAGTTCCATCAATATTGAGATGAAATTACTGTCTTGTTTTCAATTTGTATTTTACCTGAGTGTATTGCAGATTTACAAACAAAGCAATTGTCTACAAAAGTTTGTGTGTTTTGGTAACGAGCGTATCCCTTTTTGTGTTAAACACTCATACCCTAAAGGACATAGACGAGTAACCGTCTCGTAATTCTTCCCAAATGTTATTGTAGCGTATTCATCAGCTCTCTCAAATTCGTTCGATGACGTTGACGTCTGCGCAAATGTCAATTCAATTCATCCCACAAGGGCTCGATCTGGGTATGGTGAGTGCATAGCATGTAGACATATTAATATTCTGCGCTTGTCAGTCATGGCCATGCAGGAGTATAAGGTGATTACGTCGACGCCTGATTGACATCAAGACGTATCCGTGCAGTATATCATCATCATAGCGCCTAACATTCAATGGTACGTCGATAATGATATTGAAACTAAAGTGGCCTCCCATATCATTAGTTTGTCGTCTTCGAATCTATCGCATTCAAGTTGCTATCAGCGAATCTCCCTCGACGACGTCTATAAACATCCTTTATCCCATCATTGTGGTACAAACTGAATTAAAACTCATCGCTGAATACGGAGATTCGCCTGTTGAAATTCCAGATGTGATTTACCCCCCTAATATGACTAAATGATATGTAATGCGTAGAATATATAGAGGATCTTAAATTAGTGTTCAATACAAATTGTTTTTTTATAAAACGAGTTTACTATAATAATATGACACGAACTTTACAACGGACGACGAGCATGGAGCGCTACGATTGGCTAACAATTAAATGAGCGCTACGATTGGCTAACGATTAAACGACGCCATGCATTGGTTCCCTGTATTTTAAAATTCATTATCGCCCTGAGTCAAACTGCTAATTTGCATGAAATGCACTTGGGCATACCGAGACTTACGGCACTCTATTTCGGCACTCCCACGCGGTAGATTATATGACAAATACAGGTATGGTCAAACACAACGAACATGTATATCGAACGCATGCAGGCGTCTTGACACAGTTCGTAGACGAATAGGTCGACCCGAGTCCCGACGGCCATCGGCACCGTAGACTGAGACGTTTAAAGAACGATTACATCTTGATTTCATGACGTAACTCGAGGTTCACCTGTTCGTGAACGGTTTAACATTCTTCCAGTTGTTCTACCCGATGAACTAGCCGTATAAATTTGTAACGTTTAATCGCTCAAACGTCTAGAAACACCGACTGCAAAACTCCTACATCAAGTTAACTTAAATTTCGATTTCGTTTAACGTTCTTAAAGCGAGGCCTGCATTTGTGCAAATGAAATATTTTGAGAGTTTTATTCGGAAAATGGAATGCTAATTAACTTTAAAACACTTTTTGTAATAGATGATTCAACAATGTCTCTCGAATATGCAAAGCTAGCGCAATGTCCAAGAGACACGAGATCCACTCCGTCACTGTCGCTGCATACTGCACGCTTTTAATTATTCTTTATAAATGATACTAAATGAATGTCGACGTATAAACCCGTTCAAAATAGTAGTTCTGCATTGCATACATGTGAAGCGTGTTAGGGTCATAGTCCTCAGAAATAGTGTACGTCTCTCATAGGTTTGACTGCATAAGTAGCATATGCTTGTTCCAACATCCGATTGAAATATTTCTACAAGGTATGTAGCTTCTCTCAATTGGGCATTTGCGAACAATTGCGGTATCACAATATAACTGACACTGGAGACAATCTGTAAGAATATGACCGTAAGTGTCAGCCACATTGAAGTTTATGTGCGCTGGTCTATTTACCACGTCTTCCCATACTCAGATAATCAATTTGAGCGTTTAATATTCACTGGAGGGTTGCGCAACTCGTCCTAGGTGTGATTTGTCTCTATCAATGATGTAACTAACCAGACAATCTTAGGTACATAATGTCCGCTACAGAAACAATGGTGAAAACAAATACCATTTTTACGCACGCAGTAATTGTAACTTTGGAACATAGAGAAACAGGTCGATGACGACAGCAATGCAGGACGAACTTTCAGTGAAACCTACAGAGCAACAGATAAACGTGCGTACTCAAGTACTAAACTCGTCATTTCTCCACCAAACCTTATTTTGTGACTACTCTTTAGATTCGTCTCGATTCTAACGGGTGGTTATAACATAGGGTTTCGTGGATGAATAAGGAAATGATTTTTGAAAATGTTTTAATTTACGCATCTTCTCTGGACATCTGCCTACAATGTCTTTTAATATTTTGAATATGAAAAAACAGCGTACTATTATTTCTCTTGGAGCTTTTTGATCAGTATGTGCTCTGTTTGTCATTCACAGCTTTCTAGTACACTATACCCTATCATACTGAGTCGATGCAAGTAAGCATTGTTTGTTTATTAAAGTATATCTTTAATACGATTGACAGTGATCTTAGCAACCACGCTCAATATTTATTTTTTCAGTGCTGTTTGTTTTAATGCTTCTAATTACTGGATTTTCGATATAAAAAAGGGTACAATCTGCTAGAAGACCTTACATTATATACCATGCAGACTCTATCAATGGTCTCCTCTGATCAAGGTCTAGACTGTTTGTAAATGCCAGTTTTAACAACAAATCAAATATATCAACAAAACAATGTGGCTCGAAAGTTCCAAGTTACTTACATCGGATACGATATTTTTATGAATTTCCCTTCCACTTAAAAAGCAATGTTGACAGGTAGTTTAATTTAATTATTGGGCGATAGTTGTTTTTGCCATAATAGTAGGTATTAATTAGATACAGTATTAGGGCTAAATTGATATATATATAGATCGCTTGAAACATTATTTTTTTCGAAGTCAATATACAAATAATCTGTATTTTATAGCAGGCCTTTGCTGGTTACAAATATATAAGAGTTTTTGTTTTCCCACGAAATGGGTCCATTAAATGACTATTCCTGCTAAATTAAATACTTCTAAGGTACCAGTATGAACTAATTTAATTAAATTATAGCTAATACATGTCGGTGGAATTAGCCCAACTTGGTTTAATTTGTGACAACACTGTTATAAATCTTCTATATTTCCTTAACCCTTATCCCTCTATCTACAACCTGACTCGTATTTAGAAGCAGATTCAGAGAAGACACTGAGTACAGTGTAAACCCCTCTAATGATACCATCAAAAAGGGGCATAATTCACAGTGGCAACGCAGCTGGTAGCTTATTGCAGGACGAATGTTATGCAGAAAGATCCTGTTTCTGCATAACTTTCGTCTTGCATTAAGCAACCACCTGCTTATGAAGACAGCCATGTTTGTTAATTAAGTGGTCGCATTAGAGGGGTTTTACTGAGTACCTTGGTGGCTCATCAAGATCCCGGCAGTTTCACACTCGGTCATGGGATCGGTCCTGAAGTAATCAAAATAGTCCACACTTGATCCAAATTTGAGCAGATATCTTATCACCGCGGGATATGTACTTAAATTGTTAGACATGAGCAGGTTATCTATTCGAAATAAAACGTTTTCAATCGTTATATTTTGTCTCGTATTTACTAAAACTGGAATAGTTATGACCAGTAAAATCTCAATAATACGATCACTCATAGGAAGAATAGTCTGGATTTTGAAAATAGGCAGAAGCATAATACAGGAGATTTCTACATTACTTTTGAGCTGCAGCCATCTGCTTCTACATAATACTATGTTAATAAATTAGCGAGAATCTACTATTGTCATACAAAACTTGCAATCTGTCACTATCTTCGAATTAATAATCGATTGCAAATACACTGATTTTATTATTTCTCGCAGCGCAATTGTTTGATCGTCAACTGCAACTGAAAAAAAATAATGAAGCACAGCCTACAGGATGAGTAGGAACATTAATGGGCCATAAAGTTCCGATAAAGAACACAACAATGCATGTATTTATATTGTATCATTAAATATACGTCGTGTAGTACCTTGAAAAGTGCAAATTCGGATTGAATGGTGTTTTTTCTACGTTACATGAATAAACAATCAATAAAAGTATTACGATCATGGATAGAGCTTCATCGGCCTATTCAACCTTTAATTATCAAACATTACATACATCAATATAAAACAAGCTCAAATCAACCTATACATACTGGTACACACAGCATACATAGGTAATGGGCGAACGAGTATAACGCACCGATATAAGTGACAGTAACGACATTGAGTGACATATTAACTTCACAACATTGGGCGATGACACAATATCACCCTGTTAAGGCCTTTGCAAACAGAGAAGACCCAGGTAAGACGACTCCTGTAGGATCGGTTTTGATTAGGGTAATTTCTATTATGCTTATGAAATTCTATAGATATCATTCTAAAAGTGCTGCCATGGTAAGAGCGTCTCTTGTTCAAGGCTCCATTATATTATTCAGAAAATTAATATTCATACATTCATTATTTCTTACATGGCTATTTATTAAATATAGGGTTTTATTATACCTCATGTGGCTTCCCTATACACATTTCCATATACCTGCCATCTGACGCTTAGAATTTGATCGTCATTTTGACACTTGTTTTGTTTAATTACTTGAGAAATATCTCGTTATGCGACTATTTGGGAGGAGGATATGTCAGGATTGGACTGTTATAAGGAATCCGCCAGTACGTTATATATAACGTGTGCTGAATAGAAGTGTGAAGCTGTTCCGCAATGTTTAAGCACCGAGTAAATTTATAACTTTTGTTTCAAACTGTTTATTGTTACTATTTAATAAATCGTTTTGCTGACGAAATTGATTGTGCTGTTCGGTATAATAAAATAAATATCTAACGCCTCGGTGAACATTACCAACCTCGGTTGACATCACGTGCTATCTCTCCACATAGGATGTGATATTTATATAATATCAAGTAATGAAATAATTCATATACTAATTCTGTTAGTTTGTACACCATATGATGAACATCATTATTGAATATTAATAGTTCGTTCAACATTCTGGATATTTCTGCTTATTTTGAAAGTGAGCTGACAGTTTAATCTGTTTGAGTAGCGTGCGATATTATGTTAGGAGTGTATGTTTTGATTTAACATCACTCTCCAATATCTTGTTAACCATTTACGTCATGAATACCCATAGAAGAAAATATGTTACCATGCATATTAATTAGACTCAGTTTTATTTATAATTGCATATGAATAGATGAACGTTCCGCTATGGCAGAAACTATTGAATCAGATCTATATTATTTCATAGAAACCCGAGCAAACCTGACCAATGCGTAAAAATGCATATTATGAAGTAACGGTATGGTAGTTGGAGTGTAGCATTGTCAGTAGATGAGATATCGTCATATAAAAGCACAATATTGGATAAAACATTCAGTGATTTAATAGGTTGATTAATAATACTCCTTTACATCTTTGCTACACCGTAAGCTGGTCATATTTGATACAAAACATACGAAGTCAGAAACTATTTGTTAGTTACGATATAGGTTCATTATGGTAGAATATGATACATATATATCTGCAATGTCTTATATTTCACTTGAATCATTCTTTTCTAGTCAAAGACAAAGGACTATCTCTGGTGTCCGATCCCCCTATTCGTCATAATGTATGCTTTTTTCAGGAGCTTGTGATTATTTGCATATAAACTATATAACGTACATATGTATATAACGTACACATGTATATGCCGTTTTGAGTACACAGATATTTAGTGGTATGCTTTTATCAGTGGATTCAATTTTCTAGTCCATTAGACACGACTGAATGTTTAAATGACAAATGCAATTTGAACACTAAAGTCACCAACAAATATTTTCTTTGACATAAATCTTCTTCATGCACCACAATGTTACCAGAGAACACACTGAGGTGACTTATTGGTAACAACATACAGCTTTCATTTAAAATGAGATTCGTGGTATATTCTTTTGGAACAGACTTAATAATTCATTTCGTCCAACATTGGTCTCTGATATAGCAATGTTTATCGTCGTCTCGCAATAATGACTACAGCGAACATATCGGGCAGTTGCAGCCACTAGAATCTGGTAACAGTAACGATATGCTCAATACGAATATTGCACACTCCTTTTATAAGTGTCATGTACATGTACTTCCAGATCTACAGATCATGTTTAAATTTGCTTGTTGCAAGTTATAAAGGAAATGAGTGGCGGTCATAAAAAGTCACCCGTTCTTCATTCTCAGTGTTGTTATATTTTCTGCTCCTTCGAGATCATTTGCTTTCAGTTATGAAAATTGAATACCACTTAAGCCGGTGATAGGGGTCGTAGGTAATGTTCCACTTCTTAATAATTGCTCATGAACAGACAAAACACGAGTGTGCAAATTTCTCTTTTTGCATTGCTTCTTTTACTTCCAAAGGTTCTCCTACTTTATTAATTTGCAAACACTGCCCTATTAAGTCCTCTTACAGGAATACAATTACTTGCGATTCCGATTGTGGATTTGCGGAATAATGTAGAGTAGAGATAAAGGGTCATAACAGGGGAAACATATATTTTTGAGCTGCACAGAAAGTCCGTGGAATGGCCCTCGCGAAGACGAGACAGTAGGCTAAACGTTTCCACAATTTTGCCACATCTGTATTACAATACGCTATTCCAGATATACTGTTCCAATTAGATTTCCGTCAACGATGGGACCATAAATAGCTGTCCTATATGTGCGCCATCCCTAAATGCAAACGTTAATTATTAATGGAACCCGCTGTGTCTGATTGAGCTGTTAAATTTAATCAGGGTAAAATATCGGAGATGGAATAGAGCTATACGTGTTGCTTGCTTAGAAGTTTAAAATTTAGTTTTAGCAAGACAGTTGTGACAGTGGTACTACTGCATGATGTTTTGTTATCGCTAGAAAATAGTAACATTTGTTTTGATCAGTTTGGAAGGAAAATTGGAGAGGCATGTTAAGGTATATATAGGAGAGCTTGTTAACTCGTTTTATATTTTATATACCGGCGAGACGAGGGTATTTTAAATGAAGTAGTATTAATCATAAGCATCCTCTGCCACTATCATCAAATCAATCGTTGGTACGTACTGGACCCTGCTGACACATACACATCCATAAACTTTCATTTTGAAAAGTACATATTCGTCAAAGATAAGCCTCTATATACGTTAATTATGAAACGTTCATATACGTCAAGTATGAAGAGTCCATATATTGCAATTATGAAAAGTCCATATACGCAATAAGTTAAAGTCCCTATATGTCAACTATTTAAAATTCATATACATATACTTCAATTACTTAAAGTCCATATCCGTCAGTAATGTAAATGAAATAATAGTAAAGTCCATATACGTCAATTGTCTAAAATCTATATACGTCAATTACTTATAGTCCATATCCATCAATTCTCTAAAATCTATATACGTCAATTACTTATAGTCCATACACGTCAATTATCTATAGTCCACATGCGTCTATTATTTGAAGTCCATATACATCCACGAGGAAGAGTCCATATACTTCAATTATGAAAATCAATATAGGTAAATTATTCAAAGTCCATATACGTCTATGATTTAAAGTCCATATACGTCACTTATAAAAAAATCCATATACGCCAATTATGAAAAGTAAATCAAGAATAAAAATAATTTACCGTTAGCATGAGCATACAAATGAAAATGTGTTTTGTTTACGCCTGAGTTTCAACAAGTCGTGTTAATCTAAAAGTACAAAGGAAGAAAGCTAAATACGAGGTCACAGATTACGTTACATACACTTTTGCGACATGTTTTAGCATACAACCTATATGAGTTAAAAGGTATAGCTGGAATGGTGCATTATTCAATCGAACACCATTATTTATTGAGTAAAAGTAATGCCAATTAAAATAAAATGATTCTCAGTGATAGATAACTTAAATCCCTATAATGCAAACTACACAGTAAATCGTGCGTTTACTTTATTAACCCTTCTCTTGCTGAATTTTAAAATACATTTCTCCTTCTTTACCCATGCCCTGTTGTATAATTACATATATCTTCACTGTGTACAAGTATTTCGCCGTGCAATCACTGCTGTGAAGTGCATTGGTTGCACAATCAACTTGTAAATAGTGCAAGCCCTGATGAGACAGCTCCTGCAGGAGCTGTCTCATCTGGGTCTTCACTATTTACAGGTAGGTATATTGACGCGAATAGCAAGCGAAGGGTTAAATTCATTTATCTTGTTTCTGGGATCAATATTGTTCAATGTCGATGTCCATAATATGTACATACATTGCCGATTCAGTGTTAAACAGCTTCGGGAGAATTCAAACTCAATTTGATACTTAAAATATAAAATCCGCAAATCATTATTCTTAATGCAATGTTGTGATTTGTTCTGAAAGTTGTTTATAATATCGGAAAATCCTTATACATAATGCATGGGTTTGGTTTAGTTAAAAAATTGTTTGTTTATGTCGGGAATGTGTTATAATAATGCTCGGTTTTGGTTTGTTCGGAAAGTTGTGTTTATAATATCGGAAAAATTGTCATTCATAATGTTTTGTATTATTTTGAGATGTTAGTCAACATGCATGGTTATGATTTGTTTGAAAAGTTGTCTGTAATATCAGAAATGCGTTCTTCATAACGCATGGTTTTGATGTGTTTAGAAAGTGTTCTGTACCATCAAGAATGTGTTATTCACAATGCATAATCTGGTTTGTGTAAAAGTTGTTTGTAATATAGGAAATGCGTTCTTCATAACGCATGGTATTGATGTGTTTAGAAAGTGTTCTGTACCATCAAGAATGTGTTATCAATAATGCATAGCTTAGTTTGCGTAAAAGTTGTTTGTAAAATAGGACAAGGACAAGTGTTATTCATAATGCATGTTTTTTATTTTTTTGGAAATGTTTTGAAATATGGAAAAACGTGTTATTCAAAAGACATGGTTATGACTGGTTTAAGTTTGTTAGGAATATCAGAAAAGTGATGTGTATAACGCATGCCTTTGATTTGTTTGGAAACTTATTTGTAATATCGGAAACAAGTTAGTCACATACATGGATTTGAACTATTTAAGTGACTAAAATATCATGGTGTATGACTCGTACGATTCTATGTCTCTACAGATAAGCTTATAATACTGGGAGCTATACTATTGCATAAGATATCAATGTGGTGTAAAATTAAACACGTTTTACATTTGCCTTTCCAGGAAAAAACAATCAGTTAACTATTTTTATCAGTCAATTGTTATCTTCCCAAGTGCTGCAATGAAATCGGGGTTACGTCCACATGATTATATCACATGGATAGCAATGTTGTATTTCATACTTACTATAATTATAGTTTGGAAAGCGATGCTATATGTCAAATATATTATAGTTATATGTTGAATAGCAATTATGTTGTAATCCATACTATAGTAATAGATCATACATATTATAGTGATATGCTGAATAGCATCTATCTTTCCATACATATTAGTTATAATTATATTGGACGTCAGTGTTATAGATCATAACTGTTATAGTTATATGTTGGGTAGCGCTTTTTGTGTCATACATATTACAGTTATATATTGAACATCAATGTTATAGATCATACATATGATATTGTTTATACTTCATAACCCCTAATTGATTCATTTTATAACAATGACTGGAAGACAATGCCAGTTGTAATACAAGTTATATACAGTGTAGTGAGATTACTTCAGTTAAAGGCAGTGTCAAATTCAATATGAGATAAAGCAATCTTTGAGCGAACAGATTATAAATGAATTTAAAAGTTCCATTCATACGTAATGTATTCGAATAGAGTTCATTTTATAAACATCCGAGCCATGTTGTTGTTGTTGTTGGTGGTGGTGGTAAATTCCTCCGTTTGTTCTCCGGAGCACCAAAGATAACGTGTCCTTGGTGAAGTCTCTGGGTATATCCGCAGATTCTAAAGTTGTCCAGCAGAGTTAAAACTAAAAGTTTCAGGTAAAAAGGTGCAGGTTAAAACTCAGACTATCGATATATATCACTGATCTCACAGTCAAATATTTGTCCTGTGAACACCACTTTGTATGTTATGTGGGATGGATATTGGTACATGTAGAAAGGGTGGTTTATTAACCCATTAAATGCAGGAAACAAGAATACTTGCATTTGTAAAGTGTGTAAACCTAAATGAGTCTTCTGATCAGGACCTGCACTGTGTGTTTCTCATTCAAAATCCTCTTGCATACTATATAAGCCTTTCATAATGAATGGACTTTTTAAACACTTATGAGTTTAAACACTTTAGATATTCAGCATTAAAAGTGTTAATGTATGAGTGGTGGTTACATGCCTTACTTATGTGTTCACTATAGCATGTTGTGAACGTTGGGTTTTCAACACTATTTCACATATTTTGCCACAGGTGAATAGAATCCCAACTGTTTGCCTGCACACGCAACACCTACATTGTTACAGGAACATAAATAAATAAATAAAAAAATAAATATACCGACCAACCGTTGACCAAACTGGGTGACTTCTATTACATGAGAACTACAGAATTGGAGCCCTCAGCAGTAAAAAGATACGTAATTGTAAATTAATTTTTTATCTGACAGACACGGATATGGTGACCTTGTGACACCTTATGAGGAATTCGCGTATATATTTGACTCAAGTCAGAAGAATCCTGTTGGATCCGTTTTCCTATGAAATAATATAGAAGTGATTATATTATTAATTTTAAAAAACAATATTTGCAAACAGAGTAGACCTAAATCAGATGGCTCCTATAGGGTCAGGGTATGCTCTGTTTGCGTTTGACATCATGTAGATCTGATTCTACAATTTTTGTTAAGGCAACACATTCCCTTGAAAAGTATGAAAAATGAGCAAATATATATTCATGTTGTTCATTATTTCTTACATATATACAGTGCAGGGAAAGGGTTAACCCTACTTCCGCTATCCGCGACCTGACTCGCATTTGCAAACAGACTGGGACTAGATGAGATGTCAAGTAACTCGGATTTTTATTAACATCGTAGCTGTTTTACAGTTAATAGTCTTTAGAGCACTTGATAAAATTGGAAGTAGACACAATTGAAATAGATTCAAATTTGAGCAGACCGTATTTATTCCAAGGCTGTAAGGGTCAATATTGAATCTAATTATGTCCATGCTGTCATATGTGTTATGTGTTTTGTTTACGCCTGCAATTGCGGTTAATCCTTGGGCAACACGTTGAAGAGAAGAGTCATTCAGTGACGATCTGACAGCCAGTGTCACTCGGAAATTGACGGCTGTGGATACAGATCTATTAAGTCTGATATAAGTGTTTATTCCTCTTCGATAACTAATGGTAGCATTTACATCAAGAATATATGTGTTCGTGAATAGTAATTAGAATATGTTTTTTAAATATGGCATATGACTACAGGAAGTTTTGGACATGTCAGAAACTGAAAACCCATATATTTATTTATTTCATAAGCACAACGTGCAGATCATGATCAGATGGCTTCTATAGGCTAAAACGTGAAAATGCATTTCTATGAGATAAAGGGTTAATTGACACTGAACTCGAGATTTGTTATGAATGGCAAAGACACTAGAATTTGACACCCCCGTTCTCCCAAGTAAAATCATTTTTGCAAATTTGATGTAAAGAGTAAGTAATGGAATACTTGCTTAATCACTTTCTCATAAGTGTTTGACCTCCAGGCATGTTTGAATAATCCCTATGTCTCGCATAACTTGTACGTTGTGCCCGGAAGTGAACGTCTTTCTAAATATGACAAGTTCTGTAATTGTTTTTGCTAAAATGAAGACAAGTGTAAACTGAGCAGTTGTATTGACACACTAACTTTTCTACCCATTCTTGATTACTTACATGTATGATCCAAGTTTACATCGGAGACATTAAATATATATTGTCGCTATCAAATAACAGGCTTCTTAAGACAAATATTCTGCACTAAATATTCTGCGAAAGTAAATTAGAAAACGGAAGTTAGACAAAAGATGCCACAGGAAAGCCCCACAACAGCTTAAGTAACTTGAATGAATTGCGCGCTCCTACAAACTCACACGCACGCACGCACGCACGCACGCACAGACACACATGCACACACGCACGCACACATGGACACAATGTAATGAAATGTGTTTGAACTTTGTAGTCATTTTAGCAACTAAAAAAACAGATCTATCAAATTCCGTTAGCAAGCAGAGCAGACCCTGATCAGACTGCTCCTACAGGAGCCGTCTGATCTAGGTCAACTCTGTTTTCAAATGCACGAAAATGCGTTTCTATGATATAAAGGGTTAAGACACGTGCTTTTCTATGATATAAAGGGTTAAGACACGTGCTAAACACTGATTATCCAAGACATCCATCGTTTACAAGGGGCGTGTCCTTATAGTTAGTTTGCATATGGCAGGTATCGTTGACAGACTGTGCGCTTTTTCTTTTATACAGTAAAGTATAATTCTGGATTTTTGGTGCAAAGCAAAAGTAATTCAGAAATCTCCTATAGGAGCCTTCTGCACAGGGATCCACCTGCTTTAACAGTATCATTTCATCGCCGCAGTCGCATAAATGCACCACGACAAATAGTGCAGTCCCATATCAGACGCCGCCTTTTCGAGGCGGCGTCTGATCAGGGACTTCACTATTTGTCTCAATCTCTATTTCTATATATGTGCTTTAATCCTTTGAAATTTGCATTTATTCATCTCATTTCCTTATTTTACTGAATGATTTGGACTGCAGACGACTATTAGAAATTTGGCACCGAAAGGGTTAATAAAGTGGTGGTGGCATTGTTAAGACTTTACTTTGTAATGATGTCAGTTTCTGGTCTTGACAATTCACTATGTTGGTAATGCAATGGAATGGAAATTGAAAAATATTCGAAACTGCACCGATCAAGTTTTGTGGCACATTGCAACAATACGATATTACGTATAGTTGATGGTTATATAATGAATCAATATTCAACTACCTGTGACCTGACCAGCATTTGCAAGCAGCTTGTATCCCAATGAGATGCCGAGTGACTCGGAGTCTCGTCAGAATATAACAGGTTTGATACTCGTTCAAAATTTCATTGAATTGGACGTAGTGAAACATCCACCTGAGCAAAGGAATAATGGTTAGACCAATACGTATTGGCTATTGCTTTCACCGGTGTGCATTAGCATAAGCACAGTGTTGGTTAAACTCATTGTTCTCTTCACACACTGATTTGTTCATCAAAACAATACCTCCACATGCTATCAATTGTATATACAGACCGGTATTTATGTATTTAGTATGGGTTTCGGTAGTTTGATAATAAAATGGCTGCCACCGTTGGAGAGGAATGTGGGGTGGCTTATTTTAGGACAGATAGTGATAAATAAGTAATGAAAGTAGTGTTAAACATAGAATTGAAAACCAATAACGTTACATTATACGTTTTGTTTTGGTATCCCAAAGGTAATTTGTTGCATAGATATTGGTATGGGAGTGGCTGTTGTGCAGCAGTTTAGTCGGAAAAAATACCATCGGCTTAGCTTTGGTGCTTTTGTGCAACTTCAATCCACTGTATTTAATAGACCTAATAGACGAAATACGTCCGAGAGTTTATATTTAACAATCAATTACATCACTACAGTCGGATTGTGAAGTACAGCAAAACTTCGTAAATCCCATTTTATGCAAGATGAAATATTGCAGAGTGCTTCTCTCTTGGTTCTGTCTGTACGATTATCACCCTGCATTAAGCTGTCACATGTCCCGAAGCCTGATAATGATACTTACTTGTGTGTTCGAATTAACGAGTGTCGGAATATTAAGCGAGTATTCGTATGATCGAAATTCATTTAGGCCAGGTGATATAATGACAATGACAGATGAACGCTGATCTAAACACGATATATCTCATACATGTACTTCACGTCGGTATAGGCCAGGTATGGACTAGTCCATAAGAACACTAAAATTCTCCGGCCCTATGGATATCCGGTTGCACTGTTAGAAGCATGTTTACATATTTAAATACAACATATTTCACATTAGCACTGATCCATCTTATATTTGAGATATTTGTTTGTTATTTTGACTACGTTTTAAGAAGCAAAAATAAAGAAAAGTAATAAACGAAAATTGTAGCAGACGAAGTTTGTACACGACAAAAGTTAAATTCCTGTCATATTACGATATTATGTACAATTTCTAAGTTTGATACACATGCTTCAAAAACTAAGTGTGTAATTGTCATCATTCTAAAGTATACATATAATCGACCTCTAGACAAATACCTGTATAGTATACATCTATGTTATACATCAATGTTTAACTCTTCTCTTGCTGAATTTTAAAAAATACATTTCTCCTTCTTTACCCATACCCTGTTGTATAATTGCATATATCTTCACTGTGTACAAGTATTTCGCTGTGCAATAACTGCTGTGGAGTGTACTAGTTGCAGACTCAACTTGTTAATAGTGCAGACCCTGATGATACAGCTCCTGCAGGAACTGTCTTATCTTAGTCTCCACTATTTACAGGTAGGTATATTGACGTGAATAGCAAGCGAAGGGTTAATGCATTTCTGTAAAACTATAAAGTAGAGCTACAAGTGAGTTATGGAAGCTTTCTGCATAATTTTCCTCCTGCATTAAGCAGCCACCTGACTGAATGACTGAAAGGATCCAACATCGTCTTTATTATAATTCAGGTTTAGTTAGATCATATTGATATTCGTTAATATATCTTGTTGTTTTGAATCATCTGTGAATCATGGATGTTTATAATAAGACTATTCAGTTCGATTCCGTGTTTACGTTTAGAATTATTCAATCCTCACAACGCTGCAATACATAAAGTCTCCAAAAATTTGGATCTGGTAAAAGTTTCTCTATTTTCGATTCGATCATGCTTCTGGGGGCAATTTGACTGATTGTCAAACAGCTTGGATCCTGGTGAGCTGTCGAGTTAATTTGCGTCTTATTGGGCTCCAAGCTGTTTGCAAATGCTAGTCTGGTCGCGAATGCCGGGATAAGGGTTGATATGTAAATATACCGCATTCCGTTCTTGTAATGTTTACTGTAGAAATGTAGTAGTATACAAGATGGTTTGTCATAAGATGTTAGACGTTTTAGCTTCTGTTAATTTGCTTTTACGTCTTTCCAGTGTGTTAAACCTGTATAGACCTTTAAAACCCCTGCAACGCTAAAACGTACCGTAAAATTCAAGAATTAATTTAGATGAAAGTGTAATATGACAGCAGTGCAGACCCTGACTAGGAGCCCTCTCATCTAGGTCTACATTATTTGAAAAGGACATTAGTTATACTATCATAGACATACAGATGCTACGGCTTTTAAGGCCTTTTAACGCCTTTGCAAACATAGTAGCCCCAGATGAGGTAATGCGGGAACTGTCTTTGGAATTCTATCCGTCTGATTTTACATAGTTTGTTTAAGCCAAATATTCCTTATATATTTAATAGCAATTATGTTAATGAATATTCATGAAGTGATCAATTTGTGATTAAATATGTATTAGTGAAAGGCCATATTGACTTGTATGATGTGATTTTATTCCGTCCGTTGACTTAAAATATTGCTATATATGTTTTTGACGGTGCATCGATGAATTATGGAAATCATGGAAATCATGTTTGCATAACTGATATTAAACGATTAATATAGCATTGTTTTATCTGCCGCATCAATATGTGCGATATTAAGGGATTTAAAACATGGTTAAACAGTGCGTTGTTGTTGCATCACAAATTGTTATTGCATTATGCACTATAACATCCTGTGGTATTGGAGTATGCGTTGTTACTGATATCCTGGTTGTTATTGCGTACTGCTTTATACATCCTGTGTTATTACATCCTACGTTTTTATTGCATAATCGGTTGTTATTGCACCTTGCATTATAGTATCCTGCATTATTGTTCATACCTTGTTACAATTGCATCATGCGTTATAATACCCTGTGTTATTGCGTCTTGCGTTGTTACTACATGTTTGATTATTAGTTCATCATGCGGTTTAATATCCTGCGGTAATGCATTATATGTTGTTATTGCACACTTGCTTGTTATTGCATATGCCTCATACCACTCAACACTTGTTGCATTTTGCGCTGTTATAGCATATTTTGTTATTGGTGTATGCGTGATAACACCCTGTGCTATTGCATCATGCGTTGTTATTGCATATTTGGTTATCATGGCATTATCAGCTATAACATCATGCGTTATTGCAGTTAACGTTGTTGATAATACCCTGGGTAGATGCATCATGCGCTTTAACATTCTGCGTTATTGTACATGCTTTGTTATTTCATCATGTGTAATAACATCCTGCGTTATTGTAATCAGCTTTGTTATTGCTTTCTGCATTGTTCCACACCACTATTGCACAATCCTGGATAGCAGAAAAATCAATTTATATTTCCTTCAATACATTTTGAGCGGTTTAAAATTTACAGACAAGAGACTCGCCCATAACACGTAAACAAGAATTTCAGTATTATTGGCCTGTCATTCTATTTTTATACCCCAAGATTCTCTTAATAAAGTCCCATACTCCATAAATGCTATATTGGCCACTTAGTCTGTTTCTTAACTTTAGCCTGCTATGGGCAGATGAGTGAACGCCTATGCAAACAGTTTGCAGGCCGTGTAACTCGACGTCTCACCAGGATCCAATCTGTTTGACATCCTGATTGCATTTTGGTAGACGAATTGATTATAGCTTGAAATTTCAAAATGGAGTAGGTGAAAAAAGCTGTAGAAATGGTTTGCTCGGCAGGCTAAAGGCTAATTAACGTATATTAAATTGGACAATTGTGTGTTTATTTATCGATGCAGGCCATATTTATATAAGAAATCCTGAAATAACAGTCAACATTTGAAATATAGAGCATGCACAAACTAGATGAAATAGTGGGTTAAGTTCCCAACATACCATTTGTTCTTAACTTGTAAATATTCAGTAAAACCTGTCTATAACGGCCACTAAATCGCATCAAGTATTATGTTTTAAAGGCAGATGGCTGCATAAAGCAAGGTGAAAGTAAACCAGAACGCTCCTATAGCTTGAAATATAGCACGAATGAATCTACGCGTTCTCCTATAGGAGCGTTCTGTTTTACTTTCACGTTGCTTTAAGCAGTCACCTGTCCTAAATACCAACTAATTAACACAATTTAGTGGCCATTATAGAAAGGTTTTACTGTATATTTATTATTATCCCGCTGTGAAAACAGTGTCTCCTCAAATGTGGATCTGTGCAATACTGATTTAGCTAAATTCTACTTTTAAAACTCTATCACGAATAACTATACCGTAAAATCTCAACAGGTTACGTAATGTCAAGCAAGTGTCTGTTAGCGAGTGAACTTTCAGAACGCTTTCAGACGAAAACTGATGAGGTTAGACATTTAGTGGCACTCTGGCGGTATGTGTCAGACATATATTGAAGTGTATGCGTTATGATCTATTTAGCGCGACACATCTTTCTTAAATGTCCAATAGTAGCCCTAGACCTCCTGCCCACTATTGGTGAACAGTTGCACAAATGAATCTACGCGTTCTATCCAAGGTTGACAATAAAAGGCATACTATGTTCATGTTACTGTATTGCCCTAAGTATTCCGACACCCAATATCTCCACTCCATGGGTTAAGTCATTATAGTGTTCATAACTTTAACCATTAATTAAATGTAACCGCTTTTTCACACATATGCAAACAGAATAGGCCCGGACCAGACGGTTCCTGTAGGAGCCGTCTGATCAGGATCTGTTCTGTTTGCTAATGGATTTTGATAGATCTGCTTCTTTAGTTTCTAAAATTGATACAATGTTTTACCTTCCGTACCTCATTATAGCTATTTTGTTCATGAATATTCAGTAGGTATTGGAATGTGGGAGAAACGTAGAACAGGGAAAGGGTT
Organism: Azorinus chamasolen; assembly: GCA_963576725.1. Classification (NCBI taxonomy): domain Eukaryota; kingdom Metazoa; phylum Mollusca; class Bivalvia; order Cardiida; family Solecurtidae; genus Azorinus; species Azorinus chamasolen. The sequence continues at coordinate 83,708,441 of OY755243.1, read as the reverse complement.
TAGAATAGACTGACACAGCAGCAAAGAGTGTAGACCCTGAAGGAGCAGTTTGATCTGGGTCTGCAACATTTGCCTAAGACTACCTGGAAGAATACTACAGACCATAAGAATAGTTCAAAAACAGTGTACCTACTTTGAATAATAGAATATTTCAATATAAATTTGGTACACATCCATTCGAAAGGAATTCAATAGGTATTTAAATTTAGAATGGTTGATTCCATTTAAACCACTTATTTCATCGATACCATAAGTGGGACATAGTCGAGCAGTAAAGACCAAGACAAAATGTTCCTCCGAGCATGGTCTGCGCGATTCGTTTTATGACTTTCTTTGTAACATGTGGACTTTAATACAAGAAACTCTGCTTATAAAATATATGATATGCAGATATGAATATGATATGATTTCAAAATCAAAATGAAGTTTAGCATATATACCTTAAATATCCTACGTATTCGTACATCCGATCTCTCCTGCCCTCACATCACTTAATACATTGTCACACTATTTTGATTTATTTAATATAATTTGAAACCATTTGATATTTCCAATTTAACAAAGTCTCTCTAATATGACCATTCAGTAGATGTATGAACCGGTGGCAATGTAATCAGTTGACATATGTCAGCTCTGAGTAGCCAGATGTCTAGTTACAGCTGAGTAACCAGGTGTCTAGCTACAGCTGGATAGTCAGAGATGTAATCACAGCTGAGTAGTCATATGTCTAGGTACAGCTGAATAGTCATATGTTTAAATACAGCTGAGAAGTCAGAAGTCTGGTTACAGCTGGTTAATTAAGCGCTGAGTAACCAAGCCAGAGGTGACCAATATTTCTTCGTACATTGCTAATAATTAATATTCGTCATAGAAAGACAATCATAGCATAACGACAGAATTGCACTTGTAAACAATTGCGAATAGATTCCTGTTTTATGTGAACCGTTCAAAGAGAAACTCTATCTCATGTTCAACAGTGCATACCTAGATAAGCTACCATTTCAGAGAGTTGGTGTCTGACTAAACTTCTCTCTCAGGCAGACGCATTTGCACACCTTTGAAAACAAAGAATATCCAGAACAAACGAATTGTATTGGGACCGTCTGATCAGGTTCTTCATTGTTTAGTTATTGAATGATATAAATCTGATTCTACAATTTAGCAAATGCCAAACACACCTGCGTTCATATGCCATTATAAAATAATTATCATCAAATAAATATGTAAGTTATCATTATTTCTTAGAGAATATTCATCAGGTAAAGAGTTAACTGTACAATGTGTGTATGTATGTGTATGTGGGTGGCCGGTTGTATGTGTGTATGTGTATGTGTATGTGCGCGGGCAGTTGTATGTGTGTGTGTGTCTGTTGTTTTGGCAATTGTTGCGCCTTGTGTGTGGCTTTTCCTGCTTGAATTTACTGTTTTCATTTACATGACGAAAGAGCAAACAAATTGGAGAAAAGGTATAATTTGGTTTTGAAGAAGACAATTAGACGTGGTTTAGTTGTCGCTTAAAGTAGTATAACAACGAACAATGAGTTGATTTATGTACAGTAAAACCCAGCTAAAACGACCACTTTATGAATAAACAAAGGTGTCTCTAAAAGTAGATAGTTGCTTAAGACATTACGAAAGTAATGCAGAAAGTTCTTGTATGAGTTTACTGCATAGCTTCCGTCCTGCATTACAGTATATGAAAAGCAACCGATTTCCTCCGTAATTGAGTAGCACTCGTAATCGTTTAAAATCCTTAGCATTTAAGTAAAATGAAGCATAGGAAATATAGCACATATTGACAATACAGAATATGATATGATCATTATCCTTTCTTTAACCCTTTACTCCATGAATATTCAAGTAAGAAATAATGATTCCCTGAATATTAATCAGCTAATTGTTCATAATAACATATGGTTATAGGATATTTTTACCATGGCAAACGCTTTTAAATCATACCATTAGCCCGTTTCCATTCAGTACATATTACAAGTACAATAAATATCATTAATTTTGAGTTAGATATGCCTCTTATTGTTAAACAGTATTTACCATTATACCACAATGCGACTGGTCGAAAACTAATGAACAAATACAAAGAGATGACAATCACACGAGGCATGGTGGAATTAAAGCTATGTCTGAAAAAATAATTATTTACTGAAACTTGTGGAATATATTATACTCCTGCTTTCAGTCTATGGTCAACTGTGTTGTTTAATATGCTTAATGTTTAATTGTTTTCGTCTTGATATGCGTCCTGTTATGTTTTGTCTTGTGGCTATACTGTTTCTTGTTTGATGGTGTTTGGTGCGGTGTCATTTCGTGTGTGGCTCTCCCTGTTTGACTATTTTTTCCATATTTGGGATTTGGGGAGACAAAATAACACGAAATTAAATATATAACACGAATTGTAATTAATTACAATATGTTTGAGCCTTTATTCCATAGATACGCCTTTGCAAACAGGGTAGACCCAGACCCCTCCAGTCGTCTGACCAAAGTCTGCCATGCTTGAATGTGAACTTATATAGATATGATTCTTCAGTTTCTGCCGTGGCCAAATATTTGAAACGTTTAACTAATAGATATCATTATATAGATTATTTTTTCCATGCATATTCATTGAGTAAATGGTGAAGGATGATTTATGTCAAAAGCATGCATGACTTTGGGATGGTAATGAAGGGTTGATCTTCTGTCATAATTCGTATCTGACAGCGCGATTAATTAGCCTGATATTGTCTGGAGTATTTTATCAGCTAACATTTCCTTTGGCTGCATCCGTCCTGTATGTTCGTCTCTATCTAACGTATCGATCTGCTCTTTTACTGGTTAATTTGTGATATAAAGAAGATTTATAATAGCATTTCGAACAAATATAACTCGTTAGCTTTTGTGCGTGTTTGTTGTTTTTGTCTGAGAGTTGAGGTTTACAAGTACTTCAGACCCGTCGGTTCAGAATAAATACGTTAAGCAAACAATTATTTAATTTTCCGTCATAATAGTTTGAAGATGATTAGTATTTTCAGTAAAACCCCTCTAATGCGACTACCTAAAAGCGGTATAATTCTGGGTCGTAGAGGGAGGTGGTAGCTTAATGTAGGACGAAAGTAATTCAGAAAGATAACAGAGGAGTTTTCTGCATTATGTTTGTCCTGTATTAAGCAACCGTTTGCTTATAAAGACACCAATGTTATTCATTAAGTGGTCGCATTAGAGGGGTTCTACTGTTCTTTGTATGACTTAAATAAGCTCTGAATTGATAACAATGCGACATATACTATATCATATAGAAACTATTTGGAGATGATAATTATAATGACGTTGGCTGGACGTTAAACCCAACAGAATCATGATGATGAGTGATACCACTATAATATTTATTGCGACTTTTGCACATTACAACATCCTTAATGTCATAAACCGTTGAAAGAATTCGAGACCGTTAATGCCTATTCAGTCGCCATCACCATGAATTCACTGTGACTATATGTTTCCTTTAACCCTTTCCCCGTTCTATATCTATTCCAAATTTCAGTACCTACTGAATATTCAAGGACGGAATATATATAATGAAATATGCAAGAAAATACATTGTAGTCATTTTAGAAACAAAAGAAACATATCTATCAAATTCCATTATCAAACAGAGCAGACCCCAATCAGACGGCTCCTATACGCTGTCTGCAAGTGCGCGAAAATGCGTTTCCCTCGTATGTGAGGGAAAGGGCTAACCTTATTGAGAATTCTTCAACACATGGGAATTGCACTTTGAGAGTCATACAGATTTTACAAAAGAGTTTAAATGGGTGCTCGGTCATGTAACCTGACATAAGTGTACTACATTAATTGCCCAGGTATGTCAAGGTCAAACATAACTAACAAATACCAACACTATTTAAATGTCAATAAGACATAAAGTCACAGCTCTAATAGTCTGGAACGCAATCTTTACGACATCCACCCGCATTTTCCTATTCCTTTTCATTGATCCGAGCACTAAAATAGTCTGTACTCCCATAAACACAAGATTATATCTGTGTTATGTATTGTATTGGCGGGGATGTTTATGTTTGTATCTTCCATGTCAAGCGAAGGATCGTTTGATGTGCAGTAGCTATATCATTTCCCCTTTAACTGCTAACGCATTGCAATCGAAGTCAATCATTGGCAATCAGTGTTTAACAACAGTTTAACGCATATCCTATAAACTCCTGCTTAAGTGTTTACAAGTTTGATACATACATATTCAGACGCATTTACTGAAATGGACACATGATATTCTATTGACTGTAACTGCATTACCATATACGGACAACTTAACCTAAATCAAAAGCGTATTACGAATGAAAATCTATTACTGTCATCTACCATCCCCGATATGTCAATATTGACATTAAATGGAGCTTGTAATAATTATGTTATGCTATGTATTATTGACAAGCGGTAGATGTAGTGCTAGCTGTACAAAATAATCCTGGGTGCACGTTTAACAAGCGCGAAAAACAAGGCTGTGTGTTATTCAACATTGCATATGTCAAAAGGAACATAATGTCGTTCGATTCCATTGCCCATTGCATAGATGATAAGGTGTTGCTATTCCAGTGCGTTGATCGATGGTCATCTGAGGGTCTACTCTGTTTGCAAACGGGTGAAAACACGTTTATATAAGGGAGAGGGTTAGATAAGTATTTGACAATGGCTATATTTATAATATCTATTTTATCTCCATTATAGATTTCAACATATTTATACATCTGTTATTTACAACATACATGTAATTTAAACTCCTATCCCGCTCTCCGCGGCTTGACATGCATTTACAAACAGCCTGCACCGAGATGAGACACCGAGTAACTCCAGATCTCACTGGGATCAAAGCTGTTTGACATTCGGTTAATAGAATCTTAAACGCTTGATCGAAGCGGGAGTGTTCAAAATTGGATCAGATCAGAGTTTGAACAGACAAGGTTTAATATGACGAAAGATTGCATGCAGCCCCAAAACATTTGAATGCTCTACCGTCAGGCATTAGAGAGGCAGGATCACTGGCTTGTTTCAAAAGGTGTTGAAAACGCATTTTTTCAACGTTTATTACTAAGACAGTTTAATAAACGAGATGTTGCATATCTTTAATGGACCAGATAGACAATCATGCGATTCATCCCAATTAGTGATTTCATATCTACTGTATATCTAAGTCACGTCTTCAGTACAAGCCGCGGGTGACGGCACTCTGTATTGATGATTATTGTTGTGATAATTGTACCCGATTCAATCCAATCCAGGATTTGGGCTTCCATTCCATGAGAGCAACATGTCTCATGTTGGTGAGGGAGAATTGCATTCCCTTTTCTCGACTATCGAGAGCAACATGTTTTCATGTTAAAGTGGGACCCTGGTCCCAAGTTTCTGGTTGTGAGTGGTCTTTCCGACCAACTTTGGATTGTGACTTCGGAAGGCTGTATCGTTTTTAAGATATTGCCATTGTTTGGTTCATTTTGCCGCCCATGGCCATAGAGGGAATCATGTGGTTCCCTCCGGCTAGTGATTTCATTTATATTGTATATCTATTGTATATCTTTTATTGTCCGGATAGATAATCATGCGATTCGTTCCGGTGATTTCATCCATGTGAAGCGCTTTTGAACGCACATATCCTGTGTGAAAAGAGCGCTATATAAATGTGGTATAATAATAATAATAGTGTTGAGCGCGTATTGAAAAACTCTACATATCTGCAAAACAAACAAGGAACATACGTGCGGTGGGCTAAAACGGCAGGTGAACAAATTAGCCTTGACAATAATGTCCGATAATTGTTTCATCATACCTTTACAAATCTCAATTCGATTGCCATAAAGGTACAGTGAAAACATATTCCGGATGTTAATGTCAAAAGTGCCGAATGAACATGATTATCAGCATAATTAACCTAAAAGTCATGAATACTCAAGCGAGAAAAATAATATCATGGATTTTAATAGATGAACTGTTATTAATGATATATGAACACGGGAACTTTTGATCATGGAAGAAACTATATACATAACATAAATATGTCTAATACATGTATCATAAAGAAGCGAAACAGACCCTTCCCAAGCGGTTCCTACATGGACTGACCAACCGGGATCTACTCTGTTTACACTGACGTTAAAAGGCGAAATGATGGATTAAAACGGTAATGAAATGATAACGATCTTTTGATAACTAATGGTTGATATATAATGGTGTTAGTGCTATTGCCACTGCCATTATTGCCACAATAGCTATAACAGCAACATTTTGTTCCCATTGTCCTAATCTATCCAACCCTTTGAGTGCGTGGCATCAGTGTACTGGTATTTGCAAATGGTGTAAACACAACCAAGAGGGCTTATGCATGTACCAACAGGATCAATATTCGTTGCCATTCAAATTCGTCTAGTAAATTAAACTCCTTCAAACATAATGGATTCTTTAAAGAATGATGGACCGTTTCACTTTCAAACATCAGCATTCAAAACGTTAAACATATAAATACGGTACTGAAGCTTAAGCAAACATAGTGTGCATCTGTTGCTTCAAATTACCCAAAATAGAATATATGTTAGTAGTTGCGTTGTTCATTACAGTACACGACTTAACCCATTACCAATTACCCCTGCTATAGACACCTAGTGACACATTAGCAGACACAGTAAACACATATCAGAAGGAAATTTATATAGCGCTCTTTTCACACAGGATATGTGCGTTCAAAAGCGCCGCACATGGATGAAATCACTAACCGGGATGAACCGCGTGATTATCTAGCCAGGCAATTAAATATATACAACATATATACAATATATATAAAATCACTAGCCGGAAGGAACCGCATGATTGTCTATCCGGTCAATGAAAGATATACAACATATATACAATAGATATGAAATCACTAACCGGAAGGAACCGCATGATTGTCTATCCAGTCAATGAAATATATGCAATAGATATACAATAAATATAAAATCACTAACCGGTAGGAACACTACCCGGTCAGTGAAAGATATGCAATATATATACAATAGATATGAAGTTATTATCCACCAGGTCAAAGTTTATAGTAGGTATTTAAGCCATACACGCAAAGGAACTATTAGTAGACAATAACGCACTTACTATACGTATTTAAGCCATACACGCACAGTCAACATTAGTTGACAATAACGTACCGCTATTTAAGTATAATTATTGAAAATACATAAGACCCATAATCAAGATGCTAAGTTGCCTAAACGGATATAATATTATACAAAATATGCATCAAGTGATAAAATTTATGATTCAAATAGACATATAGCGATTGTTTTCACAGTAGTACGCACACTCACACACATTAAAATAATGTTGGAAGAAATTGTCAGTGCATAATAAATACAACTTAACAATACGTAATCCAGATGTTAAATTGTGCAAACGGATACAATGCATTTCAGAAGATGCATCAAGCGATAAACAATGATTCAAGTAGTTGGGCATGGACAGCACTATTTACAAGACTAACTTGCCATTAAGCCATTGCTTAAATTGGTTGGAACATGATCTGAACGACAAACACTAGCATTTACAATTTCCTGTTAATTAGGCAGAACGCGAAAATAGATAGGGATATCATGGACATGAACGTATATCAATGTTGTATTTTCTAAAAGCGAAGGTGTTGATATAATCTGCGATTTCAAATGCACGGCAATCTAGACTTTACGCTACGGTACACACGTTTCCAGATAGCAAACGTAATACTGCCAACGTTTATTTGAAACCGTTCCACCCAGGGCTCACATAAAATAGGGACATACGTCTAATTATGTGCCTGGCTGCTTTGTAATATACATTTGTTAAATGAATGAATGTCCGCTTAGTACGTGTTCTGCTGTACACAAATCATACTGTTTTATCTGGGGTTATCTAATTAAGCTTAATACACAGCTGAAACACATCGGTCATAAGTGGCGATGGTTATCCCGACATAAAAAATAAGTAATACAAGAGGTCATTGAGGGGCTCAGTGTGATACGCCCTGACGCAAAAGGGTTTCATTGGGGCTCTATATGTTAAACCGTGTCACTAGGTGGTCTCGGAAACTATAGGACAAATGCACTAAAATTGTTTATGTAACTTTATAACCTAAAGCTGCCTAATTCAAAGAATGCTACTGACTGTTGCGATGATAATGTAACACTTAACACTTTTCATGACAGTTATTCATATAGGAACTAACGACATCGTGAATGTTATTAACCCATTCCCTTATATTGACGACTTTTGACGACTCTGTAAAAGTCACTGTGAAACCATTGTGATAAATAGAGCATTTGCTCCTATAGAAGCAAATGTTCTATTTATCACAATGGTTTCAAACTACAAAATTCTAACATTTTCCTTTTCTCTAGTTAATGCTCCTTTTTGGTAGATTTATTCAAAGTGGTTGGATCTAAAAATAGCCTATGAGGTAATGGGTTAAGGTAACCTTTTATAATGGCATATTGAACAGGAAGTTTTGGGCTTTGCAGAAACTGTAGCACCATGTCAAAATAAATTCATAAGCGAAAGTGCACACCATAATCAGACGGCGTCTCTATCACGTAACGGGTTAACAAAATCATATCATCATCATTATGTGATGAAAGCGAAGCGAAGTCATCCGTCTATTTGGTTCTAATCAACCTAAACCTGACGTCATTGCTTGGCACCAAATGTAACGCACAAAGCTCATATAGGAATTTTCTGCATTTACTTTGTCATGCATTAAAATACAATCTGCATTAAAGTCCAGAATTGGATTACTTTTGAGCTGTTGCTTTAGTGAGACCATGACCAGATCATACTGACAGTCTGTATTCATAAGCAATTATTAAAATGCTCAGCAAATTTATAATTATGATGCTATCATTCATTTCTTACATGCGTATTCACTAGGCAATTAGTTAAAATGTTGCTGAATATAGACTATCGGAATCTTGCTCGTTACTACGGGGCGTTGTTTAATTTCGTCCTTATGGTAATAAATCATGGATGTTTACAGTAGAATATTGTGTTTCGTTCTGTGTTTACATGTAAGATTATTAACTGTGTAAATACTGCATTCCATTGTTGTATTGTCTACCTTGCAAAGCTATGGTATTCAGACATAATGAAATATATTGGGGGGGGGGGGGGGGGGGGTAATGTTCTTAGAATCGGATAGTTTGTGAATTTATCTCTCTAGTTTATTACACGTATACAAAATTAATTTGATAGACTAAAACTGTAAAATGTGAGGTAACAGCACTTGCTGTCCGCATCCAGATGTTAACATGACTTCTTTAACCCTTCGCTTGCTGAATTTTAAAATACATTTCTCCTTCGTTACCCATGCCCTGTTGTATAATTACATATATCTTCACTGTGTACAAGTATTTCGCTGTGAAAGCACTGCTGTGGGGTGCACTGGTTGTTTCATATGGGTCTTCACTATTTACAGGTAGGTATATTGACGTGAATAGCAAGCGAAGGGTTAAAATGATATATTTTCTGGTAAAGTTTCAATGTTTTTGTTATGAAAATTGAACATCGCTTAAGCCGGTGCTATGGGACGTGAGTAGTGTTGAAAATGTAATACCTTCTCATTAACAGACTCAATAAAACCGAGTCTGCAAGTTTCTTTTTTTGTATTGTAAAATGACAAAAGCTATCTATTTGCATTGATGGTTGTACCACTGGAATGTACTGTTCAACGTATGTATTCACCCTTAAACATCCCCAAATCATGTCATATGTAAAATATTTCTTTCAGTAATGTTATTGTAGCCTTGATAAGCGGATCTGTGCGCATATAAATTTCATCAGCCTCCTGGTCTATGGACCTAATAAAAAAAGCAGACAAGAAAGCATAGAATGATTGCCGGTTTGTTTACAAATGGTATGTAAATCATGAATAGATACATTAAGATGTAATTTACTCTTAATATTACCATTTCGTCGTCTACCCTGTGATCTAGTTTTACGTTTTCTTACGTTTTATAATAAAGAGAAAATATCGATGCAAGGGTCTTTAGATATATTTCCACTTTGGTAGATATTGTCATGCGAGCCCAAAGGAAAGGGTGTTCGTTATTTCTTATCCAGTCTAGTTCTGTGATAAACCGAGCTTTAGATTGATTTAAAACTGCTGGTAGTATTAGAATCATAATAAATGAGTTCTACTGGTTGAGCCGAAACGTATTTTAAAGAATGTACTGTACGAGGTAAGTGCTGTTAAAGAAAATTACGAACTTTGTAACGTTTAGTATCGTTGTTGTATTTTCTGAAGGCGTCGAATGTAAACTTAACTCTACATTAAAAGCTATTCCTGATGACCATTACAAATATAGTACTACCCCTGCTTATTGAAATCGCTCCACCCAAGTCTCAAATGCAGGAGGATATAATATGGACACGCCCACTACTGCACTAACCTTTGGGTTATCTAATTAACCTTTATGCAGAGACGAAAACCTTTGACCAGGAGCGGCGATGGTTACCTCATCAAAAATAATAAGAGAATATGACCGCATAACTCTTACATCACAGAGGTACCCGAGGAATTTAAAGCATTGCAACCTGGCTCAAAAGGATTTCATAGGACATCTATACGTGCAATTGTGCCGCAAATATTTTCAGAAAGCTCTTTAGGACAGATGCACAAACTAACTGGAAATGGGGTATGTGATATTGGCACACAAACCGTCCAAATTCCATGACTAAGTACTACTGACTGTCGCGATTATCAGGTTTGCACATAAACTTTTACATGTAAGAAATAACGACATCGTGAATAGTATTAAGTGTTGTAATGGTATATGAAAACAGAATGTTTACCATAGAAGAAACTGTCGAATCCGGTCAGCAAAAATCAGCCATTGATTAAACGGCTATTACAGGATCAGTTCATTTTGGGTTTTCTCTGTGGGATAAGGACGAGGTTGGGTACCCGTAAACCAGGTTTAAGTCCCCCAGTAGCCTTTTTATTTGGATACTGGCCGTTCCAAGGCGGCACTCCTGCTTTCAGCCTACGGTCAATTTTGTTGTTTAATATGCTTAATGTTTAATGTGTTTCGTCTTGATATGCGTCCTGTTATGTTTTGTCTTGTGGCTTTACCGTTTCTTGTTAGATGGTGTTTGGTGCGGTGTCATTTCGTGTGTGGCTCTCCCTGTTTGACTATTTTTCCATATTTGTAAACATACATGTATGAGTTATGCAGGAAATACCACATACAAAACACACAGCCGACCAAACATCACCATGGCAAAAAGAACAGCAAATGACAAAAAGAGACTGACAAAGACATAACAAACAAAATTTAGGGTGTGTGGGGGCACCATCAAAAGGTTTCTGTAACAGTTAAAGGATTAATGGAATGCATAACAATATCGTCCGGGGATAAAACCGCGACATCCTCATCATTATGGTTAAGAAGACTTCCGTACATCGGGAGCTATGCGTGGTCTTACTCCGTGCGTTCACACTGCTGCTGCGCCTGACTAATACAGAAGTCTCACAAAAGCGTAACTCCGACACATATTTTGTTATACAATCACTCAGAAGACGTCTAATGATGGATTTTAATACAAATGGTCCCTTCATTCAGTACAAAAGTAAAACCGAAAGCTCTGATGGGAGCATTTTGCATTACCTTTGCCTTGCATTATGTAACAGTCAGCTATAATCGTCTACGTAAATACATTTAATAATGGCTTTAGCACACTTATAGATTTAACTGCGCTGCGCGCCAGATCATACAGTTGTAACCTTTTTAACAACGCTATATAAAAAGGAAGGTAATATATCACGTTGACACATTATTAGGTCACAATATGTAACTATGTGTATTATATGATCAATCAGCGAAATCCGTTTCAACGACAACATTGAAATTGGGTTACAGTATAAAGCATTTCGGGCTAGTTACCCTACTAAATTGTGGTAAGTGCACAATATTTACTATTCCTGCTGAGACAAGTCGAGGAAAATGGTAAGTGATTGATGAATATATGGAGTGTTGACTTTGATAATACAAGTCTGGAAAACTGTGTTCTCCTTATTGCTTCAGTATGTTGTTTTTGTTGTGTTTGAAATTCTAGAACCTCGATAAAACAGCTATAACAATGTTATATCCATCATAAATTTTATAATCTCATTTTACAACAGCACACTAGTTCGTTTTATAACGATTGCTTGGGAACAAATATTTCTAGAAATGTCAGTTACATAACTATCAATAGTATAAAGTGTTTAGACAACAGATACCGGTATTGCAAATGTTACGATATATTTAATGTAATATAGCAAATCACACTCGTTGTCAAAGCGTTTATAAGGATAGTTTGTTTTGTTTGTTTGTGTTGATTAACGTCCGTTTCTGCTCACTATGGGCTAATTGGACGCCCCAGAGAGAGGAGAGGATCAAAAGAAAAGTAAGGAAGTGTTTATAAGATCGATACAAGAACTATATTTCGACAACTGAGTAATCTCAAATACATTCTAGTCATCTGCCATTGTGCAATAACGACCATGTATTTTAGCATATAATGTGATGTACATCCGGGTATGTGTCATAAAAGAAACATGTTTATATTTGATTTCAAATTAAATGAATCGACGTTAAGCTAACAATGATATAAAGAATACATTGAGTCACTGTCGTTGATTAAACCGTTGCATCAGCTGTATGTCAATTATTATTAAAGACATCCAAAAAGGCCGGAAACAGATCCCGGCATTATTCTACATATGAAAACAAATAGCATTGGTTTGGGTATAGAAGAACATCCGGATTGAAATATTGAATAAACAATCATTGAAATCTTCTCTGCATTGTAAATATGTCATGCCCGTCATGGATTTGAACCTTTGGCGCTAAGAGACATTATAAACAATTACTTTAGACGCATGGCATCCAATAATCTTATTTGTTTTTTGTTTATTTATTAGAATGAGGTCTCATCAGATTGGTATTATCAGTGTTTCGTGTTTTGTTGCGCTTGAACGTGTTGATAATCGCCAGACAACAAATTCAAATAGCGAGCCAGTCGGTGGCAATATGAAAGCGAGTGTCAGACAGAAATTGATGTTTATGTTTGTGTGTGTCTATTTAGCACGACAGGTTTTCTCAGATAAAATTTGGAAGCATATTAATGCACACTGCAGGCAACAATTTTGTGTTCTTATTTAATGTACAATGACAAATGGAATGTAAAATCATATCAATGAACATTTGGTCTAAAAGTATATTGCAATACATGCTAAATCGCTTTCAGAATAAGTGGACCTTACACATGTTCAATTATACTCCGGGAGCCAATAGAGCCTACCATGCACCCTAGACTTTTTCATAGATACCAAAATGTTCAGAAAGTCTCCTGAATCAGAATCGCGAATCTACTCAAGTTTAAATTCTTTTAGGCTATGTGTATTTTAACCGTTTCCATGGCAACCCCCCAGTTTTCGTAATGATGACCGATACCTTCAAATTCGCCCATATCACAGTCAGTTTTTGTCCTAAACCTATAAAACTAGTACCAAATGAAAGATAAGACATTGGACTTTTATTTCCAACTTTTTGTTTTAAATTACCTTATTTGCATACTCATTAATATAAACGAGAACCTTAAAAATAGTAGAAAAAGTATAGAAATAACGTACACCTTTAATTTTGTATCCTACAAATATCAGAAAACCACTTCAAATGCAGTTTAACATGATGACGAAATCCCCAGAAAACAAAATATCCAATTTGCGTACCAAAGCATTAATTTTAAGTACCATTTTCACCGTTTGCATGGCAACACCCCAGTTTTCTTAATGATGGCCCGTACTTCCACAATCGTCCATATCACAGCCAGATTTTGTTCTAAGCCTATAAAACTGGTACTAAATTGGAGATATTACATTGTGCTTTTATTTCCAGCTTGTTGTTTTAAATTACCTTATTTGCATACTCATGAATATTAATGAGACCATTTAATATAGTAAAAACAATATAGAAATAACGTGAATAATGTAAACTATTCACTTTTTATCCTACAAATATCAGAAAACAACTTCAAATGCAATTTAACATGATAAAATAAATCCTCAGAAAACAAAATATCAAATTTGAGGACCAAAAAATTAACTCTAAGTAACATTTTAACTGTTTCCATTGTAACCATTCATTTCACTCTGTTCGCACATATTTTGTTAGTCGACACCTACCTGCAAAACTCTTCCATAACACAGAAAGTGTTTGTGCTAACTGTATAAAACTGGTACCACATTAAAGCTAAGACATTGTGCTTTTCTTTAAAGGCTATACTTAGGAAATACCTTATTTGCATACACATGAATATTAATGAGAATAATTAAAAAAAATTGTAAAAAAATACAGAAATAACGTAAACCTCTCAATTTTTATCCTACCAATATCAGAAAACAACTTCAAATGTAGTTTAAATTGATGACAGAATACTCAGAAAGCAAAGTATCTTAATTGATAACCAAATGAACTGTAAGTAAGATTGTTACTGTTTCCATGGTAACCGATCCTTTCACAATTTTTTGAAAATTGACATCTACCTGTACTACTCCGCTATATAATCTTGTTTCTCAGTGAATACATTATGCCAGAAATGGGTGTTGGTTGTTTAGAATCAAATAATGATGCGTAATTTATTCGGCAATTGGCTTTATGAAGGCGATGTTAAACCTAAACCATGTACAAACATCTGCTTTATATATTTTCATACTTGTCTGATTTCCCAACCCTGCTTAATGCTGCCTTGACAATGCACATGTATGATAAAAAAGATCAGCTATATCAGAACAAGCTGTGAAATTTTGATACCGTTCCTTATTGATTAGTAATATTGCTCAACACAGAGTAGGTAACAATGTTCAGTTATTTACTCCTAACCAAGCGCAGTACTAACTCCATTCTACGAAAGGAAATTAGTAAAGAATAAAGTGAAGTATAGACGGTGCAAATTCAATGACATGTGCTTACGCCGCAATCTAAATGCTATAATTAATGCAGTATACAGACAGATGTTAATACAATAATACTGCAGGAAATGAACTATACTGTTATTCTGTTATCACTGTTTGTAACCAAATATAAATATGTATGTATCTATTAATTTAATAGTCAACTATAAAAATGTATTGGTGTCTTTTAAGCTAGACTAAAGCTAAAACCATACACATACAGCCCGAGTCATGCAACAAGCACAACATACATACGACACAGTCGCCCGAACAGCACCCTGATAAAAAGAAGGCCAGTAAATGTATAATCATATCAAAAGGCAAAAAGAGACGTACGAAAACATAACAAACACAAAAATGTGGGAAAATGTAGAATATGGAAGTACCACATCGGTCTGTGGCAAGAGTGATTGGGATTTAAACATGTATAGTGGTGCCAAACCTCATACTTATTTCATCCTCATTCTTAAAGACGAATAGTGTAAATAAACGCATTGCCTCTCCGACAACTCTACAACAACCGCTACCTCGGCAAATACCGTGCTAAATTGTATGTTGAACAAAAACATATTCGTACGCTACTAAGGCATTCCAGCCGACGCACATGAACAGGAGACAGCGTGAATGCCAACTGCAAAACAGATTGAAAACCAGACATACAGTAATGTGTAGTACTACAGGACCATATCCTTTTGTACTGAACGTTTCAATGCCTATTACATTGACGATATTAACTAACAAAACAATACTGGGTTTCTCAGGAGTACTGGCCACTGCTAACGGAAGGATACAGTCAGTTCGAATTACACATACAACCTTTTCGAATATGTTTTGTTTGTAGTCGGTATGACCACGGTATATACTGTTGACACGATGTACATGTTACATTGATCGTGTAGTAATCCTTGTAATGTGTTTAATGGTATTTATACTATTCGTTGGGTATTGTAGTGAGGTTGTGTCTTTTGTCAGTTTGTCCGCGAGATAAAATATTGACAATATGTCCTTGTTGCAGTGCTCCTATAGCAATCCATATAACGTGTTTAAGGGTATTTGTACTATTCATTGTAATGAGTACCGTACACACAGTTCATACAGGTCGCATTTGGTATAGCCTTGTACTTTATGTGAATTATATTGAATGCAGTGCCAATCGATGCTAGTTCATTCGATAGTAGAGTAATATCAGTATGTTGGTTTGTTTTAAACTTGCAAACACTGGCTTTATAATATTTAATATTAATAACACCAATCGGTGTGTAATGTATTGTGTAACAAGTTTGTGCAAGATATTGCATTTCCATATGTACAGGTTAAATAGTATATAAGGTCAGTAACTATTGGAATTTGCATTCACTGGTGAGTACACTCACCCGTGTTTTCACTGACGAGTGCATTAACCTGTTGTACTCTTCAATGCTCATGCAGTAAAACATGTTTAACAAATATGCTGGTAGCTGTAAATACGAATGTGCAATTGTATGTGATTCGCTACGATACCATGGGAGAGGATAGCATATGTTAGGACATATGATCATAAATACTTAACCAATGAAAGAGATAACATGAGTTATGCTTGATTTTTTGGCAAATCAAGGATTCTTCCTTTGTGTGTACGGTAATATGGAGCTGGTACTACTAGCGTCTTGAAAACAGGGTTAACTATATCAGACGATTCCTGTAGGAGTCGTGTGATGAAGGTCTGTTCTGTTTGATTTTCAACTTGTATAAATCGGATATTTGCTGTTTCCGCCACGACCAAAACATCCGGTTCTATATACAATCGTCCACTACATTATCATGTTGTCATTATTTTTTACATATTTATTCCAAGTGATGCTTACTATAGTATATCTATCTGCCTCTTGCTCATTACTATTTGGTGTTGTTTAATTTCTGTCTTAAGATAGCTAAAGCATAAATGTTTGAGGTAGAACATTGTGTTTGGTTCCGTGTTTACATATAAAATAAATCAAACAGGAGATGTCTCACGACAGTCCACAGCAACACCAGAAGCATCAATTGATACTGTGTAAATACAGTAGAACACCTCCAATGCGACCACTTAATGGATAAATATGGGTTTCTTTATAATCAGGTGGTTGCTTAATGCATGGCAAAAGTAATGCAGAAAGTTCCTATAGGAGCTTTCTGCATTACTTTGGTCCTGCATTAAGCTACAGCCTTCATCTAGCTCCCAGAATTATACAGATTTTAGGTGGTCGCATTAGTGGGTATTACTATATTGCATTCCATTGATTTATTTATTCACAGTGCAAATCAGACACAATAACCTGTTATTTTTTTTTATAATCAGTCAGTGTGTTAATCCATCTCTCCGATTTCTTGCACTAAAAACAAAACAGATAACATTAACTGTAATTAGTATTGTAACAGACTATAATGTGCATCCAGATGTTACTCGAATTGTTTATGTCATCCGTTTCAAAATAGATTTCTCTTTGGTGAGTATATATTGCTAAACGATGAACTGTGATTCAGTTGAAAATGACATACAACATGTCAATAGTGCTTATAATTGCTTAACCCTTTGCTCTTTGGAAATGTATGGAATACGACGTACTGTATCGGTTAATATGTATGAATATTAATCAGCTGAATATTTATAATGATTATGAGGTTAGATCTTCTGTGGCTATCTAATTGAATATGTCCGAACGATACTAAAATGTATGTGGCTTGGTCGATTATAGCGTGACGTGCTATTAGAGAAACTTGTTCATTTAATATTCATGATGATGTATTTATGTCCTAAGTGAATAGTTATCACGTGAACAGTTAACAGAAATGTTACGTAAACCTTGATATTGAAAATATGATAATTGCTACCAATCGTTAGGACACCGCGACTCTAGAACTGGATCCAAACTTTCAGAATGTAAAAACCAGTAAATGATAAGGCTAAACGTTAGATGCGACCTCATCTAACCAAACTATTCTGTTTCAGGTCTGAAGATCAAAGTTGCATTTCATATTATAAAGCCATGAATTGTAAACATTTCATTTGTTTTAATTTGCCTTATTGGAAATAGCCCATAGTCAATTCGATTTGAAGGATGTCATATATATATATTGGACAGAATCGCTGGTCTAGTTGGTGCTTGATGTTTCAAATTACATTACGATATGGTTTACAATTTTAACACATACCACCTGTCGGGAGTAATGTGTCGACATATAACATGTAACAGTATGCAAATGTCTTTATTCCATGCTAAAAGTATGTGATTTTCATTTTTACTCAAAAGCAATTTTAAGTGTTGTAAATAAAACAAAACAAAACAATATCCATTCACGGACAATGAAACGACAGAGAACAAGTCTTGTTAACCCTTCTCTTGCTGAATTTTAAAAATACATTTCTCCTTCTTTACCCATGCCTGTTGTATAATTACATATATCTTCACTGAGTACAAGTATTTCGCTGTGTAATCACTGCTGTGGAGTGCACTGGTTGCACAATCAACTTGTAAATAGTGCAGACCCTGATGAGACAGCTCCTGCAGGAGCTGTCTCATCTGGGTCTTCACTATTTACAGGTAGGTATATTGATGTGAATAGCAAGCGAAGGGTTAATGTCAGTAAATGATATCAGTTACTTTCATAATTACAGTAAACCCTCGATAGTTCGAACACGCAAACAAATATCATTATTAGTCTTTAAGACAGGTTGCAGCTTATTGCAGGATGAACGTCATACAGAAAGCCCCTTTCAAGCAGAGAGCATTCTACATGAACTCGCCCCGCATTAAGAAGACACCTGCCTTAAACGTTCATAGTTCTTCATTACTAAACCTTCGAACTATCCAGCTTATCCTTTGGTACTTTTCAGACACAGGCTTGGGTTTTAAATCATTATAAACATGCATTCAATGTTTTCTCGTATACGTTAACTGAAAAAGGAGTTGCATTTAATTGTATAGAATGACTATGTAACCTTTATTAGGACAATATATATAAAAGTGTCCTGTATTCAATGTGAAACATATGAGAGGCGACCTGTATTCAATGTGAAATAATGTTTTATTTGTCTAAAAGGAACCCAATGTAAGTCAGCACACATATGATCTGAATATATTATTGTATATAGAGTGTTCACTACTGAGATGATAATGTTTAATATACGTAAATGAAAGATGGTCTCTGTCCATGTGAAATATATGAGGAACGACATACAATGTATATTCAATGTGATATATATATAAACGACTTATTTTAATGTTAAGTATATGTGAGCCGAACAGGTCTGTGAATATTGTACGTGAATGTATATATGCGCCCGTGTGCGTCTGGGCGTCTGTATCACTGCACATTTTTGTCAAAGGAAGGGGACGTGCAACCAATACTGAACATATATATATGTCAAACGAAAGAAGACCTTTATTCGTTAGTTGAGATATTTTTATGAGTTAAACAGTTTGAGGTAAAGATGACAAAATTATAAAACAAAATATTAAAGACTGCATTGACGATGTAAAGAAGTAACATTTCAACTTTTAAAGTGGAAGTATGTCAAAACACACTTCATATCGAAGTAATACAAATAGTAAAATGTCATCTATAATGAAACAAAAAGAAACAAAGCAAGTGCTAAACTGAATTACGTTTAATTACAGCTGATTTATTTCCAAGGACTATTTCTAAACACTTTCACACTATTACCATTGTTGGCAAACTCTTACTGTTTGTGATCATAGATAAACCTCTTTACATGTACAGTTGAACTTCGCGACCTCAAACTCGGATAACTGAAACTTCGTGAGAAGTAAAAGTTCGGTCCATCCAAAATTTACAATAAAGAAGTATTCTAAAGTGTATCACTGCAAATATCTAGAAACACATGTGACAGCTTGATGACTCGAGTATATTTTGTATCGAAATAATTTGTATGGTCCCTTAAAGTTCAACTCCAACTTTATATTTTACCTCATGACTATTCATATAAGAAATAATGAGTTTGAATATCAATTAGCTAAATTTCTTTAAAGACCAACGACTACAGTGTTGGTTCGCCTTTTCAAATATTGCAAAAGCATACATATTTTATTCCATATTTTATTCCTTTACTACACATAGCAGACCATGATCAGACGGCTCAAACCTGAGCCTATAATTTGGTCTACTCGTTTTGCCAATGCATCAAGCGTGTTTCTATCAGATAAAGGTTTAATCAGTCTACGAACGAATTGGTGACTACCTTTACAGACAGACTCAAATGAGACCTGAGTCGAACGGTCACTCCGTAGCATCCAAACTATTTGAAAATCACAATACGTACTTGAAAAGAGATGAAAGAATATTTACCTTGTAATCAAACTTAAAAACTCCAAAGAAAACCCCTAATCAGTCGTTCTTTGATCTTGACAATGTGTGTTTCCAAAGCGATCTTAACCTACTTGTCGTACAGATACGATATCTTACTCTATGCCATGGACAAACTTAAAACCTCTTCATAAATTCGTGTGACTACATGCATAAATCTATAACATAGTTTCCAATTGACTTTGAGATGTATAGACATTCGTAAAATCATATCGAACACTAATGAACTGAACCCCAATAGAGTAAAACCTCTTTAAACTGGTCTTGGAGACAGCTTAATACAGGAGGGAAATTATGCAGACATCTCCTAGAGCTTTCTGCATGATTACACCCAGCATTAAGCAGTCATCTGCTTAAAAGTCTCCAAATTCTCCTCTACTAGAATTCCGGTTTAGAGGGGTTTAACTCTATGTGGCGATGGTGAACTCGCGTCTGATTTATATAAAACAATGCTTACTTCCCCCACTACACGAGACTAAAGCGCAATTACAGGTTTTATTGATTTAACCATTTACCTGTTCAAAATGACATCATGGATATTTATAACCTGACATTTACAATAGTACAGGATTAATTTACCATGGTAGCAACTGTAGAATCAAATAGCATACAGTGCAGACCTTGCTCAGACGGCTCCTACACGATCCATACTACTCTGTTTGCAGTCATGAAAACGCGTTTATATCAGGCAAAGCGTTAAAGCATTAATTGGTAATTTACAAATAGAACTCTTTACTATCAGTGTTAGGCACTATTCGTGTAACGTGTTGATGTGTTTACCCTTCCTTGGTATCCTTTGTTAACGTTTACGCTGAATATATATGATGCATGTGCGTCTTTATTGCAAAACACCCTTCTAGTTAGCCTTAGGCGTGTGCGCCTCAGTTATTCTGATTCAAAGTTCACGCTTTCTTTAGCACGCACCCTCCAACCAACGCACCGATTTTCCTATCTTTCTCGATATGTTGTCACTTGAACTATAATTATTTCTCCAATGTCAACTATATCACATTTCGTAATGGCTTATGCCAGACCGCATGCGTTCAAAGTTTAGGCAAACACGTTTTATACATCCGATCGGAGGCAATTTAAATATCGTTCAATGTGGATATATTTCATTTTCAGCAAAGTTCTGTATGATACATCACAATGTTAACTACATACTTAAACCTGATAACATAACAAATAACAGGTAGTAATGCGGTGGCAGCCAATGTACAGTTCGTTATTAGCCTGCGAAATAATTCACTATTTGAGTGAGATCAACACGATTAACTAAATTCGGTTTTGGATGAAAATATTCACATAAGGAATTTGTACAACACGGTTTGCGGTTTATTTTGTTTGGCTGTCTTCTACATTTGTTTTCTCATTGCGAACTGTAAAATGGTTCGTTATTCGCTTGCAAATACCGAACTGTCAAATAGTTCGTAGTTCGTTATTCTCTGAAAATAACAGAATGAGGGATCGTACATACAGTTATAATAATATGATTTCAAGAACGTTGAGGCTAACATACGTCAAAAGCACGTTTGACATTAGGATTATAACTATGGTTTGATTATCCATCATAATATTGTAATCCCCGCTA
This sequence comes from Azorinus chamasolen, assembly GCA_963576725.1. NCBI lineage: Eukaryota > Metazoa > Mollusca > Bivalvia > Cardiida > Solecurtidae > Azorinus > Azorinus chamasolen. The sequence goes on along the minus strand of OY755243.1, from coordinate 83,686,495 downwards.
AACCGGAGTTCTAGTAGAGACAAATGTAGCTACCTTTAGGCAGGTGGCTGCGCAATTCAGGATGGGAGTCATGCAGAAAGTTCCTCTAGGAGCTTTCTGCATGACTCTTATCCTGCATTAAACTGCAACCTGTCTTCAAGACCAATCTTGATACTAAACTGAACGCCCGGGGTTTACTGTACTTTTCTGACAGTGTCATTAGTTATTCTAAAATATCGTCTAGAACATTTAATATTTACACCGACTTACTTGTCATTCCGCTGTGTTTACCCTGTGTGTACGTCTCTATTACACTAAGAAACAACTGTGATCATCAATTTGCCAATACAAGAAGAATTATGACGGCATTTTAAAATAGTAAAACTTTGAATCTATTGTACGTGCTTTTATGTCAAATATTTGAAGTTTTCTGTTATTCCACATTTATGTTTCCCGTCCATATTATTTAAGAAGATATAATATATCATAGTATATGTAAACGTTCTCCCGCTATTAGCGACCTGACTCGCATTTGCCAAACTTGAATCCAGATTAACTCTCCAATAAATCGTCGTCTCATCAGGATGTCGTGTTCTCATCAAGATTCAAAATGCTTGACACTCGGCAAGTCGTTTTACAAAGCTTGATTGAATCAGAAATAGTCCAACTGAAATTAGATCCAAATGTGAGCAGACATAAGTTATTCATAGCGGGGTAAGAGTTAATAGTACTCCTATTACGACATACTATAGTCCAGCGCTATAGATAAATATGCGTACTCAAATACTAAAACCGCCATTTCTCCACCAATCCCTATATTGTGACCACTCACATAGGATTGGATGAGGAATAATGAGGAATAAAGAAGTCATTCTTGAATTTGTTTTCATTTACTCATATTTTCTGGACCTCTGTTATAAGTCATATAGCGTCAATGGCTGGTAATTAGGTGACGGTCATTGATAATTACAGATCATATAAGGGCATCCAACCAAACCCAACACCTGTAATTCAAACACTTTGCTTGATAGAGACGCATTTCGGCACTGTTCTAAACAGTGTGGTCAGATATGGGTTTGCTGCGTTTGCTTATTGATAGATATAGTAAAACCTCTCTATAACGGCAACTAAATTGTGTTAATTATTTGGTATTTAGTGCAGCAGGTGGCCGCTTAAGGCAATGTGAAAATAAAACAGAACGCTCCTATAGGAGCGTTCTGTTTTACTTTCACCTTGCTTTAAGCAGCCACATGCCTTAGACACAAAATACTTGATGTAATTAAGTGGTAGTTATAGAGAGGTTTTACTGTATAGGCCTAATTCTACTCTTCCTTTCGAGGCCAAAATTCATGTGCTGATATGGCATGATTAACCAAATAAATCTGATTATTATCAATTAAGTTCAACATAGATCTTCATTAGGTAAAGGGTTAAGAAAGAAATTAAATTGTTTAAGCTCATGCTGTAGCATGGACCAAGGCTGTATAGTTCCGATAGGAGCTTTCTGCATCACTTATGCCCTGCATTAGTTACCTGTGTCGTTGTAAGGAGGTACCGAACTACAAAGGATGTGGAAAAACTGCCTGATCATTTAAAGCGATTCATAGTGCTACACCCTTTCAATAGTGTAACTGCAATTGTTACTGAGGTAAGCAAAACAATGCAAATACATTGAAGTGTCAGTAATGTGACCACACCATTTATTGGTTGCTTAACTCTTTATTCAATGCCTATTCAAGAAAGAAATGATGAAATCATGACTAGTGGTTAGTTTAATCTTTAGAATGGCATTTAAACACATAAAAATGCCAAAGTAGAAATTGTACAATCAGGTCTATAATTATTCAATAAACAACCAGAGCAGACCTTGGTCTGACGGTTAATATAGAAGCCGCTTAATATGGGTCTTCTTTGTTGGCAAATGCGTCGAGAGCAAATGGTTAATGCACGGCAAAAAGTATAGCGCTCCTAAAGTAGCATTCAGCATAACGTTTATCCCGGATCCAGCTACTATCTGTTCTAAATATTAGGTATTATACTTCTGTTGAATGTCAACAATATTTACATGTGAACTGGGCGTTAAATGTATTATAAATATAGGGTCCTGGAGACAGGTGGCAGCGTAATGCAGGGTGAAAGTTACAACTAGTCTGAAACATATTATTTACGACACCCACCACGTGTCCCGTTCTTTTTTCAATGTTAGAGTCCGAAGATATTCTGTAATATCCCATGTCTCTTTTATGTTCTCTATCAACGAAGGTATTCATATGGTATTTTTCTACTTTACTGATGAATCGGTTGATAACCAGTCGTTTAAATATCAAATATCCATATAAAGGTCAACCAAATACAATGTCAGCTAATGGCTAAATACATCTTAGCCATTTCCCCACGCAGTTCATTTATAGAAACGCATTAATGGGTCTTCCTACAGTTGTTCAAAGTTTAGATGCATATAAAATAAATAGACACAGGATAAACTGAAATGGATACAGGATATTGTTCTCAATTCACGATAAGAACTTGCAATATTGCACGGGCAATTAGCCTGCAGTAAAATTCTATTCGGAAAAAGATATAGTGCTTGAAATAAACATAAACTTATTTACTGTTTTCGTCGTGGTGCTGTTTGCGCGGCTATGTATTTTGTATGCGGTGTTACCTGCACGACTCTTACTTGTACTTTTATATAAATAATACAAAGACTCTCGGGGTTTGTGAATCTCTGATTACATTTGGAAACTGCTTCGGTCCGGTTGATATACCAAGTCGGTGTCTCACTTGAATCAAAATTGTTTGACATACCACTGGCCCTTAAGAGAATTTGAAGTAAAGTTCACTCCGAAATTTAAAGCAGACTGTATTGTTTGCAGACGAAAATTACAATCAAAGATGTGCAAGCCATTGTCTCATTCACAAGATACGGTACTTCATTTTAATTTCCTGCTTAATTTAAACATATTTTATTTCAGAAAAGTACATGTCTCCATATATATATATATTTAAGGGTTGGATATCGAAAATAACAGACTTATTAGGATCTATACTATGCGAAAGAAACGAGATTAGGACCATTCCAGCCTATTTAGAAATAAACAATCTCCGACAAAGTAATACGTTGTTCGTGCATCGTTGCACGACGAGGACCACTACTTCCTTGTATGCAGTTGACTGGGTTTTACGCGTCTGAGGGTGGTCAATCAGTCCAATCCGGGCACGAAAGTAACAACTACGAGTAGGGCACGTGTAGTCTGTAGATGGAGTGCTGACTGAACTGGCTTTACAGGTTGCGCGTTAATCCATGGCAGCATCGAGTCGTGAGACTTCTGAGGTTATGAATCCATCACTGATACAATTATGCCAGTAGGGACGATCAAGAGCATGGCATTTAGAGATTTCCCAGTCAATGTTGAAGCCTTGGGAAAGTCTTTAGGCTATCCCTGAACCTATTTCTCTGTTCATATGCAGCTCTCGTTAAAGGTATAGCCTCACCATAGACGAGCTGCTATAGGTACACGACTCTTATCAGGAATACTATTTCCAACTACTACAAAATTGTATCGGAGTTTAATATGGACAACAGTACTCCTGTTAGCTCAAATTCTTATTCCTCTAACTTCCGAGAATGAATATAGCCTACTGTCTTTACTTCGATTCGAACACCGTCGTAGCATGATGGTACAATCTTTTGAAGTATCAAAACGGGAATATGCAATACACATATTTAAAACATAACTGATACACGCAATTAGATTCTATGAAACAAACAACCACCTTCCTTCCGCCTAATTATTTTATACCACCACTTCATGATCTGATCAAGGTTACACTTGTTAAACACACAGTTTGATACTTTGAATGTTTGATTGTTAAACGTACTACATAATATTCATTAGAACGGAATATAAACCCTTTACAGCTGGGCATTATGCTCCCATCATTGCTTGCACCACGACGGGAAAACCCCACATACAGAGGGAGGAAGCTGTGTTAGACCACATTCGTAACGAATCACATTCATAACACGTGAAATCAAGCACATATGTAACACATTATGTGACGAATGTGATCGATGCCGATTTTTGATGTGACATACAATCACATTTGTAACACGTAAAATGCATACAGGGTAGGAAGCTAAAAAGTGCATCTGTACAACTGATAGACAATTACATGATGTGTTATTTTCAAGTCAGGTCATGATTTGTATCGGAATGAAACCTTGACCTTATCATCATCATCATCATCATCATCATCATCATCATGAAAATTTGCTATTTTTCAAGATCTTTTAGGCAGGTATCCTAAAACTTGTTACAAGCATGTACATTATATCTTTGAAATGAGCTGCTAAGGTTGTGAAAAGTTGAGACATGATCCACAAGGAAACATATTACAATGATAATCCTATTACAATTGACTAATTGGACATTGTCAACCAGGAGCTCAACCTGTTACATATGTGATTATAATGTCAACCCTCATGTCGGACACTCGCATTTGTAACACATTTTACCTGTTACGAATGTGATCACATTCGAAACATATTTGTTACAAATGTGATCCGTTACGAACAAAACTGGATGCTTGTATTTAACCGTTTCTGTCGTACCCCAAATGACCTCTCTAGAATTGCTCGGTCATCGAGTACATGTTAACGATGTCTTTTTTTGTTTTATTTCAAATACACTTTATATTTCAAGAATCCTTTGTATTTATATTTCCATATTCTTATTTCGTCGCAGAAATGGTTGATGCATTCTACGTCACTTATTTTTAGGACGCCACTTGTTTTACAGTTTCACAGTTTTACGGTTTATTTGAATATAATTTTGTCTTGGCATCGTTACTCGTGTTGTTGAGTTATCTGGAGGATAATTTTACTTTACATTTTGATTTCGGGTACCCACAAACCTAGTTTAAGCCTCCGGTAGCTTTGTTGTGGCTACTGACCGTTCTAAGGTGGCACTCCTGCTTTCACTCTAAGGTCTACTTTGGTTTTTATATGGTAATGTTTTATGTCTTTTTTGTGCGTTTAGTCACGTTTTGTCTGTTTCTGGACTGGACTAGTTTCAAGCAGCTTGGATCCTATTGAGACGCCGATTTACAATGATTTACTCATCGCCTTGAGCATCTAGTTGCAATCAGGACCAAATTACTGTATCCACGGGGTGTGACACGATCTGTACGAGTACTATTCAAAGTTCTAAAGTTCCTAGCTGAGCAGACCTAGAAAACAGACTTAGATACTACGGACAAGCATATCGTTGTCGTAAGTGCCCAAACGTTAGACAATATCCTAATTACCGTAAGTATACGGACACTCATTACTTTGTATAACTGCATAATTCAATATGGCACCATATTAATAATTTTAAATTAGACTGACATAATAACATATAATAGCTCAATCTAATGTCGTTTTATCAGTTTTCCTTAGTATGTTTGTCCCATTACTTTGGGTAATGTGAGTAATACAACCCAGGCGATTTATATACTCAACAAAATAATTTAAGGGTCACTGGTCAGTTTCCCATAGGGCTCAATGTATTCACCACACAACTTTGGTACTTCGTATCTTTCACCAATGTCCTTTAATCCCAGCGAAATTCACAGGGAATTATTGTTAGAGTTTCAATTAATGGGTGCATATGAAAATTATACCTGGGGGAGTGGTATGCACCTCCGTGGAGAAAAAAAACATGTAAAACGATGTTTGTCACAGAAACAGGCACATTTTTCAACAGGAGTTTTTCCTTGCTTTGGAAATCGAAAATCATATCAATATTGGAAATAATGGAACATGGAAAGGTTTACCAAAATGATTGGCATACCAAATACATGTTTATTGGTATTCCAGATAAGAGTAAAATCAAATTGAATGTTTTGAGAATTTCAGAAGTTCCTAATTTTCGTTTTTGCATTCAATGGATGCCTATAGGACCTTGGCATAACTCAATCTCACTGGAATCTGTAGTTTGACATTTTGACAATACTTTCTGTCATATTTGCCGAAATTCATTTATGTATATGGAAAATACAATATGCCAAAATTGTAGGGTCATTGCATAAACCCTATGGGAAAAGTACCACTGACCCTTAAATACTTTTGTTGAGTATATATTCCCAATGCACGACATTTAAAAGCAATTCCTCGTTTAACACTGAAAATGTTGATTAGTAATTGGATTTATTCAAATCAGAAATAGAGGCATGCAAACATATCTTAAATGATTTAATGACGGTTGAAGTAGCGTTTTTCAAATCAGGAAATGATTGGCTTGAACATTTTAAAAAAATCATAATTCCTCATGTGTCATGTATCATGTGTCGTATTCCGTCGTATTCAGTTAGTACTTCAATAAAACTACATGTGTAGTTATTCATACAGCTACCAGGACAACTATGTGCGAAGGTAATATAGGAAAAACGAGCAAGGTGTGCAGTAACTGCGTATTAAACCTTCTTGACAAAAAAGACGCATTAAACACATTTGCAAACAGGAACGACCCAGATCAGACGGCCGTCAGACTGGTTCCGCTCCTTTGGCTTATGAAATAATACAGATCTGATTCCGACTCCGAAAGGCGGCTCTGTTAGGTAAAGTGTTTATATGTAAGTAGTGATATGTTCTAAAACTATGACAACATTAAATAATCTAATTAGACAATGCATCAAAGATGATCATATTTCAGGCAAGTGTATCGTTACTGTTTCACTTCTAGAGAGCTGCGCATTAACCTATTTCAGCTGCTGTAACCCTTTGCCTGTTCAGTGTTCATTAAAGAAATAATGACACCATGACTTGTCTGAATGTTTAGACTGTAGACTTTTCAATGGAATATTTTGCTTTCACGAAAACAGTAGAATCAGATCTATATCCTAGCATAAACAAACAGAGCAGACACTGGTCAGGCGCGAAAAGGCGTTTATATGAAAATTTATATATTTTACCGAACAGTAATTAAAACATCTGCTTATTTATTGTTGAATAATATATGCAGACCAAGACAAATGACACCTAACAATCTAATTGTAGAACCTGAGGAAAGTATGTTTAAAGAAATAAAATTCAATTACAGAAATAACTCGAGGCAAATCAGGTCTTATTCATCGTACTGGAATAATTAGGCATCCAGCCTTCTAGCTAATACGAGACAAATTAATTTGATTTCGAGCTGTTACCATGGTTGGAAAAGGTAACGAGCCCCGGAACATATATTTATGTTGTGTTGCTTTACAAGTTACATTTTAATGGTTTTAGACAGCAGATAAATGTGTCCATTGAATCAAACAGTGAATACAACGTGCTGCATGGTAAAAATGTCAGCCGCTTGTTTCCAAACCTAATCAGTAAAATACACATTGTGCTGATACACCACAACTTATTATTTTATGATATTGCGATAGACAAATAAGTTCATACAATCTGTCCTCTTCTTCGCTTTTTATACGCCCACCTAATAAAGGTGGTCGTATATTGTCGTGGCCCTGTCCGTCCGTCCGTCCGTTCGTTCGTTCGTTCGTTCGTCCGTTAACATTTTGTTTGTCCGCTGTTTTCTGGGAAAACTGTTTGACAGATATTAATGAAACTTCACACAAATGTTTAATGCATCAAGATCTGAAGCTGAGTTGATTCTGAGGTTCATTTGATTATTCAGTTCAGAGTTATGGCCCGTGTCCTAAAAAATATGCAAATAGTTTGTCCGCTGTTTTCTGGGAAAACTATTTGAGAGATATTAATGAAACTTGACACAAATGTTTAATGCATCAAGATCTGAAGCTGAGTCGGTTCTGAGGTTCATTTGATTTGTGGTTTCGGAGTTATGGCCCTTTTACTCAAACAATAATGCAAATACATGCAAATTGTTTGTCCGCTTTTTTCTGGGAAAACTATTTGACAGATATTAATGAAACTTCACAAAAATGTTACATGCATCAAGATCTGAAGCTGAGTTGATTCTGAGGTTCATTTGATTTTTCATTTCAGAGTTATGGCCCTTGTCCTTAAAAAATATGCAAATAGTTTGTCCGCTGTTTTCTGGGAAAACTATTTGAGAGATATTAATGAAACTTAATACAAATGTTTAATGCCTCGAGATCTGAAGCTGAGTCAATTCTAAGATTCATTTGATTTGTCATTTCGGAGTTATGGCCCTTGTATTTAAAAAATAATGCAAATACATGCAAATAGTTTGTCGCTGTTTTCTTGGAAAACTATTTGACAGATATTAATGAAACTTCACAAACATGTTAAATGCATCAAGATCTGAAACTGAATTGATTCTGAGGATCATTTAATTTTTCGTTTCAGAGTTATGGCCCTTGTCCTTAAAAAATAATGCAAATACATGCAAATAGTTTGTCCGCTGTTTTCTGGGAAAACTATTTGAGAGATATTAATGAAACTTCACACAAATGTTTAATGCATCAAGATCTGAAACTGAATCGATTCTGAGGATCATTTAATTTTTCGTTTCAGAGTTATGGCCCTTGTCATTAAAAATAATACAAATACATGCAAATAGTTTGTCCGCTGTTTTCTGGGAAAACTATTTGAGAGATATTAATGAAACCTCACACAAATGTTTAATACATCAAGATCTGATGCTGAGTCGATTTTGAGGTTTATTTGATTTGTCATTTAATTTTTCGTTTCAGAGTTATGACCCTTTTACTTTAAAAATAATGCAAATATATGCATATAGTTTGTCCGCTGTTTTCTGGCAATACTGTTTGACAGATATTAATGAAACTTCATACATATGTTTAATGCATCAAGACCTGAAGCTAAGTAGATTCTGAGGATCATTTGATTTGTTGTTTTGGAGTTATGGCCCGTGAACTTAAAACAATAATGCAAATCTATGCAAATATGAGGATGGCCATAACTTTTTCATTTGAAATGATATTTACTTCAAAGTTTTTATATGGTTAAACCTTAATGTGTATTTTCATATATATTGCGGGGGTTTTGATATGTCATTTTATTCTAAAGTTATGGTCCTTGAACTTTGTGTGTTCGTTGCTTTGTTTGTCGGTCAACTTTTAGTATGTCTGTTGTTTTCTGGGAAAACTATTAAAATGATATGAATGAAACTTAACACAAATGTTTTAAGCAACAAAGTCTGAAGCTGAGTTTATTTTTAGGTTCATTCAGTTTGTCTTTACAGAATTACGCCCGTTGCACTTTACCAAAATCTGCAAATATGAGGATTAGCTGTAACTTTTATTAAATAAGATATTCACTTCAATTGTTTTAAAAATAGTATCACCTTAATATGGAAATCAAGATCTGAAGCACAGCTTAGAAAATGTCAACACTTATAAGGCATGTTGAATCAGAGAAAGTTTGCAAGTGGGCGTATTATGTACCGTATGCGGTACTCTTGTTATATATATTAACCATTTGCCTGTTGAGTCAATTTGTAAGAACTGAATTTCTATAATAACATACAGTACAACCTCTCTATAACGGTCACTTAATTGTGTTGATTAGTTGGTATCTAGGACTGGTAGCTGCTTAATGCAAGGTGAAAGTAAAACAGAACGGTCCTATAGGAGCCACCTGCCTTTAACACAAAATACTTGATGTAATTTAGTGGCCATTATCGACAGGTTTACTGTATGTCAATACGAGTTTTGGTATTGGTCGAAAGTGTAGAGTCAGATCAATTAAATATTCATAAGCAAACAGAGCATACCCTGATCAGACAGTCCCTACTGGAATGCGAAGGCTTAAAAAGGCTCTCATATGATGGAAGAAGCATTTCAAGCAGATATACGAGGATGGTTCAATAAGTATTGCAACATTGCCTGTAAAGCACAAAATATGACAAGCACAGGAGATTTGTTTTATTTCATACCTTGAAAGTAATCACCTTTTACCTTTAAGTTTTAACCTTTTGATCCTATTCTGAAACGCGCCTTCATAGTCTTTTTGGGGTATCGTCTTGAGATACAGAAAAACGACTGACCCTTTAGCATTTCTGTTGTGATGTCTGCGACACTCAAGGAAATTTTGAGTTTCGGAAATAAAAAGAAGGGGCGGGTCGGATGAGTTAGGAGGATGTGGTAGAACATACACACTCTTGTGCTTCAAAGTACAAATATGAGTCGTGCAGGAAACACCACATACAAAACAAGCAGCCACCGGACCAAATCCTCAACAAGAATACAGTATATGTACATAACTACCAAAAACTGTGTCGCTATAGAGGATTGGTGAGCCGGAGCATTGTCGTGCAGTAAGGTCATACCTGATCGGTTTTTAACAGTGTTTATGCTTTTTAGTACAATATCACAATATACTCTGCCAGTAACTGTCCTACCACGCGGAATCGCCACAACTATTGAAGCAAACAGCGTACATGACATTCTTCACACTTAAAATTATTTTAGCTACAGAAGGTCTCATTGCCTGTTTGGTAGCCCATATTTTGTTACTGCACTTTCTGGTTAGGTGGAAATAATGCACCCATGTCTCGTCACCAGTTAAACGGTTAGCAAATGTTCTCTTACTGAATTTAGGGTATAGTTTTAATAATTTACAGGCGGTTGAAACATACTGCCTTTTTGGTTTTCAGTAAGCAAATGGGGTATCCATCTGGCAGCGATACGCCCTATTACGTTCAGGATCGTAAAAGCTTATCCTGTTGAAATGCCGACAGCCTTGGCTATCTGACGCACAGCGTATTATTTTATGATATTGTGATTGACAAACAAGTCATGAATATGTATTTACTGAATTTCAATAATAACATATGTAAATATGAGTTTTGGTATTGGTAGAAAGTGTAGAGTCAGGTCAGTTATAAATTAATAACCATACACAGTAATTCCTGATCAGACGGTTCCTACAGGAATACGAAGGCCTGAAAAGGCACACCTATGATGGAAGAGGCATTTCAAACAGATATACATATGTATGTAAAATACACATATATGCTTATATGTAGTTGTGTTGTAAATTATGGAGAAGGATGCGCCGACCGTCACACACTCTATGACGGGAACAAAATGAAAATGATCCTTTTTTTCCATGATTTGGAACATAAATGTACATGGAGAATGAATGGCAACGGTGTGACTTTTACTCATAATCAGTAAAAGTTATAGAATTTTAGATTACACTGCTACGTACCATTCAAGTTATGATTTAACCTGATAGATACGCTGGTTAACACGTTTGCATAAAGAAGACGTTTGCGAATGGTATTATATGAATCGATTGGTATGTATTCTTACATGGCTAAAGTTTCCAAAGTAACATAATATAACATTCAGCAGATATATCACGTATTTCATTGCATTGTTAATTGTCAGCAAGCCGGGTTAGTTTTCGCTGGCTCAAAACTACGTTTTTGTATTAAAAATGTAGGTAATATTTTCCTGCGCAGTGAACCCACACTGAACCGGACGTTAACATTAGCAAAACTACCTGTCTTGGAAACAGGTGGTAGCTAAATGCAGAATAAAAAGCGTAACAGTGTGACTGACAGACAGACGGACAAAATGATTCATGTACAGACGGAAAAGAAGTTATCCCTGAGTGTCAACCCGCTAAAGCAAGTGATACACTGAACTTAGTTTCGCATTGTCGTGATTCCATACTAATAACATTTCAAATCCAATGCCATTAAAGGGCTAGCTGTTGTGAACAACAGTGTTACTATTAAGCATTTCATTTTGCATTAAGTAGCTACCTGTACTAAACTAAAGTCTTCTCTACTAGAAACGTTCGGTTTTACTGTACTTCACAAATACAATCCAAATATCAAGCATACTGGATTCTTACTTGAATACAGACTGCCTGCCAATGTTGACGCCCAGTCTCCCATATCATGCTGAATTTCAATAGCAACGAAACTTGTTAAAGATACTATTTGTGGTTTCAGACATTGATTGTTTCTTTTCAAAACAAAATGACAGATAGAGAACATGCCCAACCCTTCCATCATTCAGGAAATTCATTTATTGCGTTTATTTTGATAGTGTTCCATTAAAATTTGTTTAGTTTGGCTCGTAGCAAGAAACAGCTGACAACATTATTGTAGTGTCTGAAATGTGAGCACACGGATATTAAATACCTAATGCCTTTCCCAATTATTTACATTTTTTTTTGGTGGGGAGTGGGGGGGGGGGGGGGGGGGGGGGGCGTTACTGCATTTTCAGAATTAAGTAAATTTTTAAATGCTTGGTGGATAACAAGGCCATATCAGTTAAAACTTGTCATGTACTCGTAGCTTAAGCTATGCCCATTCCGCTATCATCCTATCGTAAAGATATACAGTAAAACCCCGCTAATGCGACCACCTGAATAGGTATAATTATGGATGCTAGATGCAGGTGGTAGCTTATTGTAGCACAAAAGTAATGCAGAAAGAGAGAGCTTTCTGCATTACCTTTGCCCTGCATGAATCAACCACCTGCTTATAAAGACACCCATGTCGTTTCATTAAGCTGTCGCATTAGAGGGGTTCTACAGTATTTGTCAATGTCAGAGTAGTGTTCAGTGTAAGACAAAGAGTGTTCCGGGGAATACGTGTGTCACCTGTCGGCAGAACTGGGATGAAAGAAAACATGAGACGCAAAGAGCGTAACAGTGTGACTGGCAGACAGACAGACAGACGGACACACAAAAGGAATCATGCACAGACGTACAGGCGACAAAGAAATTATCCATGTGTGCCACCCCGTTAAAGCAGGTGGCACAATAAACTTAGTTTCACATTGTCCTGATCCCATACTAATGACATTTCAAATCCATTAAAGAGCTAACTAATGTGAGCAATAAAGTTACTATTAAGCATTTTACTTTGCATTTTAATTATGCTTGTCTAATGCATTGGCCCTTATTCACGCGGTTCACAATCCATTTGGAACTTGACGAGAGACTAAGGAACTCGGAATCCCGACAGGATCCAAGCTCAATAGTGTCCTGTAGAAATCGTCTTTTCAGGATCTACTCTGTTTGCTTATGTAATTATATAGATCTGATTCTCAACTCTCCATCCAGGTCGGGATGGGCTTTAATTCAGTATAAGTGTTAGCTTAGCTTTTTGACAATGGTTGTTACATGTATACTTTAAACTAAAAAAGTATGTTGATTAAACCTCTCTATAGGCATTTAAATGCGTTTAGCTAATTTATATAGGCATCGCCATTCTTGTTTTGTTTAGACTGGTTAAAGTCCATAATTCGCCTTATAGGCATTATTGGCGTACGCGAGGGTGTAAAGCATTTTTAAATTCTGAATTTTCAAAATAGAATGGTCTATCACAGCATAGTTATACATGTACACTCCAAAAGGTATGAAGGCTTATAGTTACAAGAGGAGGTTGCAGACATTGACCAAGAGCCTCCTGATCTGGATCTTCCTCGTTTTTATGCCCGAAAAGTGTACTTACGTTTGCAAACAGTGTAAAACCAGATCAGATGGACCCTTGAATAACGGTCTGACCAGGATCTGCACTATTTGTCATTCATAATAATTCAAAGTATACCCTTTCATTCTTAATGGGCTCTAAAACGAAACGCTGATGGGGCAGCACTCCACTTTGAATTTCAGCATTTTAAGGGCACACTAATTAAACGGATGTAAACACACACGCGCGCATGCACACACCCCTCACACATGCACACATGCGCACAAACGCACACAACAAACACATACACACATGCTACTGAGAGATTCGTGCAATTATTTAGTTTAAATTGCTTAGAGAACTATTTCATTCCGATTGGAAATTAACAAAGCGATCACCGGAAGTCAGTAGGAGAGGTCGTTGACCCAATCAATGTCTTATAAACGAGCTCTAAATGAGACGATCCTTTATCTATGTCTCCAGTTATCTCTTTCCCTCATGAAAATTCATTTGCAAAATAATCACATCATGAATAATAATGAGATTACTTTTAGGTGTATGTGAACACAGAACAGTTTGGTCAGAAACTGTAGAAATAAACCTCGTAAATGTATCTATCGTCTATATGTTCATTTGTATGTTATCTTGGCTCTCCAGTAATGGAGGAAATAAAGATTATTATTATTATTGCTATAGGAGTCTACAAAGGTAAATTCTATTTACAATGGTGCCAACCAATCGTCTTTATTGTAGAAAGGGTTAAAATTTAAAATGCTGGGCATAGTTGAACAAATTTAAACCATACAATGCAGAGTTTTCAAATGGACTATTCCAAAATTAAATTAGGTCACGCTTATGATACATATTTAGGGATTTTTCTAAAGAAAAGTGTAACATGGTACACAGTACAGACGCTGTTGAGAGGGCTCCTCTAGGAACCCTCTCATCTGGGTCTAAACTGTTTACAAAGGACAATAATGACTCGCTTTCCGCACTGTAAGGGTTAACACAATTCGTTCTGGAATACACAGCTAATTCGGTTTGTTTCTATACACTATTGCAATCAGACTGTCAAACAGTGTAAACCCAGACGAGGCTACTGATACTGGGCGGTGTGTCCAAATCCTAACTGTTTAAAAATGTAATAACGGATCGGCCAAACACTAGTTAAAGGTTACATGATTAAATTGGCCGGAGTTTAGTGGGTTTGTAAACCTGTGTCATGTCATACGGTTTTATGGGTCTACACTGTTTGCAAAGGGCAATAGTGACTCGTTTCTCGCATTGTAAGGGTTAAGGGAAAACGGTTAGGCGATAAAACGAAATAAATAATAATCTTGATAAACGGTTTGCCGAGAACTGAACTCAAGACTCCGACATTAATTACCTTTGACCTACATTCCGACAATATTGCTTTGTTCAATCTGGCATGAAGAGTAAGTCCGGTTGTTTAATCTCAATGAACGACACAATACAAACTCAATTGTTAGCATGCAAAACTTAACAATTTTACAATATATATACCCACGTTTGTAAACAGAGAAGACCCAGATCAGACAGTCCCTCAAGGAACTGTCCGATAAAGAATCTGTTCTGTTTGCTTGAATAGTGTTAAATACCTGGTTCTACACCATCTGCCATGACAACGTTTCTCCTGTTTCATATGTCATTTACATGTATTGTCAGTTAATGATGCATAACTTTTCAAACATCTGCCTTACATTAACATTACAATTTATCGACTTTGTTTTTAATTCAAAGCAAATGTCACGTAAGGAAAGGATCTAAGGACATTTTTGAGTAAATAAAGCGATTTTATGTGGAGACAGGATAAATAGAACGCATTTCAATGGTGTATACATATGGAAAGGTTTATTTGATTTGGCGTCAGAAAACGTTTGGACTCGGTAGATCGACCATACTGTTTTTCTACGCCTCGTCAAATAAACTAGTATTATATTTATAGGACAATACTGAGATGCATTTAGTTAGCAGTAACCTTTAGAGGTTTATTTTATAATGTGTTACATGAAACGGTTACGCTTATTATTAGCTGAACGTAAGACTGGTATTCTCTTTATAAGGAAATACTACTTTGTTATTTACTGAAGTTAGCGAAGGTGCCGTTGATCACATAACGTGTACATATTTTGCATGTTATTGATAAATCAACGTCTCTAATATATTGAGACTGTATGAGAAGTATTCAGACAATACACTAAAGCGGCCACCTTGTAATAAACACAAATATGTCTTTGTAAGCAGATCTTTCTTAATTCAGGACAAAAGTAAAGACGCAAACACGTGTCGAAGCGTTCTGCATAACTGTCATGCTGCATTGAGCTATCACCTGACTTTAAGTCCCACGAACAGACCTCATGTTTGGTTGTCGCAATAGAGTTGGGTTTCTGCATTCACACACTATTAACCCTTTCGCTGCCAATGCCGGATCTGTGATTACCTATGCAAACAGTTTGGATCCAGATGAGACGCCGAGTAACTCGGCGTCTCATCAGGATCCAAACTGTTTGTTACTGTTACTATGTTTTTGAAACAAAAATGAAGAAAATAAAAAAATGAAAATTTATAGCAGACGACAAAGTTAGCAGACGACAGAGTTTGGCAGCGAAAGGGTTAAAGCAATGTAATACTCTGAATTTGATTTTCCAGACTGTAACAATGAAACCAAGGCTAGATTTAATTCACATTTATTAAGAATTTAATATACCCTTCAATACAATTCACTTAGACCCTGGTCAGATTGCTCCTATACGGTCTGTCTGAAATGGGTCAACTGTATTTGCAAATGCGGAAAAGGTGTTTATACGGTGTAAAGTTTAAACATAGTTCATTTCAATATATATTGAAAGGGGTTGGGCCACAAGTTCTTCCAACATTAGTTACGGCCCTTCCCCCAAAACGGTGTAGAGGATTATTTCTCTGCAGTATGTAGGGTTACTTATTATCAGTCGTATATTGGAAATAAACCGCCTGGAATGTTGCTATTTCCAGACTAAAACAAACAATTAAGGGAATTAAACTGCACGTAGTGCATGTGAGGTGTTATTCGAGACATTAACCCTTACAGTGCTGGACACGAGTCACTGATGCCCTTTGCAAATAGAGTAGACTCAGATGATAGGGTTCCTAGAGGAGCCCTCTCATCAGAGTCTGCACTATTTGTCATGTTACACTGTTCTTTAGAGAAAAAATCCCCAATCATTCATCATACTCTTGACGTGTTTGAATTTTGGAATAGTCCATTCGAAACTTCAGCGTTGTAAGGGTTATCTTCTTAACTATTTCTGTGTCACGGATTGTTGTCTGAAAATGTAAAGTCTACTTTACATGTCATTGTTTAACGCTTTAGATTCTGATAAGATATTCTATATCCAGGCTATGTTCAAAGGCGATCAAGAATTATCCCAGCGTAGCGAAAGTTTCTACCTTTTAACCGCTAAACGCGACCAGACTGACCTTTGTAATACAGTAAAACCTCTCTATAACGGCCGCTAAATTACATTAAGTACTTTGTGTTAAATGCAGGTGACTGCTTAAAGCAAGGTGAAAGTAAAACAGACCGCTCCTATAGGAGCGTTGTTTTACTTTCACCTTACTTTAAGCAGCCTCCTGTCCTAAATACCACAATTTAGTGGCCGTTATAGAGAGGTTTTACTATACCTTGATATAGATTTTCGAGACTCAAACAATGAAACCAGGACTATGTTTACAATATATTTATATTGACTGACCTTTGCAAACAGCTTGTGGATTCAGATTAGATTCCGAGTAAATCGGTGTCTCATCAGTCTCAAAAAGGTTTGACACTTTTCAATGTTTTCTCAAAAGCTTAAAAGTTTTTTCGAATCGGAAGTAGTCAAAATTGCATCAGATCCAAATTTGAGTAGCCATTGCTTTTATACAATTAATGAAGGCATGTTTCAGCAAAGTTGGATAATACTATGCACAACAGCATAAATATATGACAGTGTGTTTCTCGTTTTAATAATTAAAATAGTTCCATCGCTTTTTATTGAAAATATACAGATTCACGTGGGTCTAAATAATAGGAAACTTATTCAATCTCAAAATGTCACCAGTTGTTAAACCTAGATCTGCGTTGTCTATTCAAACACTAGTGAGGTAATAGCAAGCAAAGTTATCCTAAAATGAAGTGGTAGCTAACGAAGTTGTCGTGAAGAGCTATTCAAATTATATGAGTTTGAACACTATGTCCACTTTTTTCGACATGTTAAGACTTTCCTTCATATAAACTCCTTTTCGTGCATTTGCAAACAGAGTAAACCCAGAAAAAATCGTTTGTTAACCCTTCTCTTGCTGAATCTTAAAATACATTTCTCCTTCTTTACCCATGCCCTGTTCTATAATTACATATATCTTCACTGTGTACAAGTATTTCTCTATACAATCACTGCTGTGGGGTGCACTGGTTGCACAATCAACTAAATAGTGCAGACCCAGATGAGACAGCTCCTGCAACAGCTGTCTCATTTGGGTCTTCACTATTTACAGGTAGGTATATTGACGTGAATAGCAAGCGAAGGGTTAATAATGCTTTAAAACAGTTTGGTTTTTTAATATACATTATTGCTTACATGAATATTGAACAACAGGGAACGGATTAAACAAACTTAGCATACAGTCAAAATACCAACATACATAAGATGCAAAATTGAGGTGAAATATTGTACAGGAAATTAAACCGGAATATATACACTAAGACCGTGCATTTTAATAATAAATTATACCAATTTCCCGGATGCCGATATGATTAAATAGTTATATTCCACTGCGAAAATGTCGATTCAAATCTTACCAATAATCGAGATTGTTCAGTAAGGTCACGATCAAGCAAACTCGTGATATATAAAAATTAGTAACAACATTGTCTGCTTAAGCATTTTCAAGCAATTCGGAACCGTATTCGCATTTGCAATCGGCTTAGATCCAAATGCAAACGGAGAGTGTCCATATATACATAATATACATAAAACTGTTCCTTGCATGCCTAACACCCAAAACATAGCTTCACCGTTAAACCAAATCTAAAACCCATGAAAATCAAAAGGAAAGATGTGACGTCATAACTTACGCAAGTCTCGTTGATACATCAGTGTTGCTTGAATAAAGGTCACATGATTCGTTGATACATCATTGTTGCTTGAATAAAGGTCACGTGATTCGTTGATACATCAGTGTTGCTTGAATAAAGGTCACATGATTCGTTGATACATCATTGTTGCTTGAATAAAGGTCACATGATTCGTTGATACATCATTGTTGCTTGAATAAAGGTCACGTGATTCGTTGATACATCATTGTTGCTTGAATAAAGGTCACGTGATTCGTTGATACATCTGTGTTGCTTGAATAAAGGTCACATGATTCGTTGATACATCATTGTTGCTTGAATAAAGGTCACATGATTCGTTGATACATCATTGTTGCTTGAATAAAGGTCACATGATTCGTTGATACATCATTGTTGCTTGAATAAAGGTCACATGATTCGTTGATACATCATTGTTGCTTGAATAAAGGTCACATGATTCGTTGATACATCAGTGTTGCTTGAATAAAGGTCACATGATTCGTTGATACATCATTGTTGCTTGAATAAAGGTCACATGATTTAGTAATTTAGAATTTGCATATTTTGACAGAACAAATGTAACACATTGTGAATCAGATTGTTGATTAAAATCGAAAAACTATAAAAGACATAAGAATCATCAAGATGTGCAAGGTAGATCATAACTCGCCATTTGACTTAACTCGTAAGTGATCGAAAATAAATAAATACTATGCTTTAATCATTTGCTCCATAGATACGCCCTCTACGCCTAGAGTAATCCAATATCATATAGGAGTCATATGATCAGGGTCTGCTCTGTTTGCTCATGATATAATATAGATATGATTCTACAGTTCCCCCTCTGACCAAATGTTCCTGTGTCCATGTGCTATTATAACAAGTAATCAAATTAATTTCATGTTGTAATTGGTTGTGACTTTCGCCACCATTGGCAGAAATTAAAAAATGACCATGATTTACTGCGAGACTAGTTTTATATTTATACTCCAGAACTCTACAGCTGAAATGTTTTTCACCGTGCTCACTAATGCCCAAAACATCTATGTGTAGTTTGTAGTTAATATTGTGCAGGTCATATGCAAGTCATTTGTTGTCCAGAGTAATGTACCCCAAATACCTCCTGCACTCTGAACAAGTAACGTCTGCAAATATTGTCGTTTGCTGCAATTCTAAAAATATTTTTTCTCCCATATCTTTTCAAAAACAAATGTCAGAGTGACAAATAGTTTGGACCCTGAAGAGGTGTCACATTACTCAGCGTCTCACCTGGATCTAGACTGTTTGCAAAGGTTATTATAAATGCTACAAACCTAAGCAATAGAAGCTGGAACAAAGCTCATACATGTTTAGAGGAACTGTTGCTTATGTCAGAAGTCGGTTGGTCGTCTTTGTTCAGATCCTGGTATGTCCTTGCATAACATTTCTTAAAAATATACGTTGATCATTATCAACAGAAAGTTTTGCATCAGAATTAAGAAAAGATCCTTTAACCGCAGCTATTTACTTTAAAGGACGTTCCAAAGTATGCTTTAACTTATGCCATTCAAATTGACTGTCAAAAGGTCTTATCAGTGCCTGAAACATAACAGTGGGGCTATGTATTTCTGGGTTTCCAAAGGTTCACATCCCCTTCTTTAACTTTCTTTCCCTGATATAAACGCATTTACATTAATTTACAATCAGAGTAGACCCTCCTATGTAGAGAAATCATAAGGCAGCTGGGTAAAGAATAATATACATTGTGTTTTGAACATGAAGTGGATAGCAATTTGTTAGAACAAATATTCTGTAAGCTAAAGATATCTACACTTTGCGTCGGTGTAGGGGTGACTGATGCATTTCCTTTTACGAACTCGGACTAGCAATCAACGTGTCGATAGGTTAATTGATTCTCTTTATCCCGCTACATTGACCCTTATACAGTAAACCCCCTCTAACTGGACGCTCAAGTTAGTAGTATAAATATCGGTAATGCAAACAGGTGGCAGCTTAATACAGGGTGAAAGTCTTGCAGAATGCCCCCCCCCCCCGGGAGCAGACATTGTTTATGGGTTAACACCGATTGTACGATGGTCACTTCTTAACTGCGTCTATATATAGTGGAATCGCCATGTTCCTGTTCAATATTCATGTAAGAAATAATGACATCATGAATATGTCTTTGCTGAATAGTTATAATGTAAGCTTTTCAAGGAATTTGTTTGCTTTGACAAAAACTGTACACTCATATCAGATCTATATTATGTCAAAAGAAAACAGAGCAGACCCTGATCAGGGTCTTCCCTGTTTGCAAAGGCGTGGAAAGGTGTTCATATGAGGGAAAGGGTTAATCATGGGGTCTGTTCTATTGTAAACTCTGGGGGTAACTACCATATCGATCCAATTTGAATAATTGCATAGCTTCTTGTAGAAGACAAGATCGTTTAGTAGATAACCATTAGTATATTATTTTAACAATATGGGTGGCGACAGGAATGACCTTTTCAAACAACTGAATTCAGATAAGAGGCTGAGTACACGAGGTAAAACGGCGTGCCATCAGGATTCAAACCGTCTGACCTGATGGCCTAAATATACAGATGGAAATAAATCACAATTTTTTCAAGTTTGATTAGTCGTTCGGCATCTTAAAGGCTACAAACATGTCTGTTGATGTTGCTTTCATGGCTATACTCACGGGAATTGTACAATGTGCAGTGTTTACTGTTCAGCCCTGTAATCCCGGTGCGCGCGTGTTCTGTCATCAGCGAACAGTGTAGACCCAGATCAGAGGTTTTATAGAGGAGCCCTCTAGAAAAGGATCAGCAGTGTGTGTGTATCCTAATCCTTTAGCAGGTTCAGTATTTCATACTAGGCAGACTGTAGTTAAACACTGATGGAGCTATTATATACACTCTCAATATCCAGCGGTGAAAAGGTTAATTCTTTCACTGCCAAATGTTGTTGTCTGCAAACTATGTCGTCTGCTACAATTTTCTTTTTTCTTGTTATTTTTTGTTTAAAAAACAGTCACAGTAACAAAAAGTTTGGATCCTGATGAGACGCCGAATTACTCGGCTTCTCATCTGGATCCAAATTGTTTGCATAGGTAAACACAGATGCGGCATTGGCAGCAGAAGAGTTAATGGCGATTGATAAACGAACAATACACTCTCACTAACTCGATAACATTTAGATAAAAAGAATAAAGAAAGTGTGAGGCGTGTGACAGCTTAATGCAGGATGTAAATCATGCAGAAAGCTCCAAGGGGAGCTTTTTGCATGACTTTAATCCTACATTAAGCTGCCATCCTGTTTTTACAGACAAGCAATGAAACATATTTGAGTGTTCGGATATGCAGGGGTTTACTGTAGATATATACAGTTTATTGATCTGATCGAGTCTCTTCAATCTACAAATAGAAATATCTCTAGTGGATATCATATATCAATGTTCTTAGTGAACCCCTTACCAGATCACACCTTTGTTAACAGAGTAGACCCACATCTGAGGGCTCCTTCATCAGCCGTGTTCGCTTGGAATCATATTGATCTAACCATACAATTTATGCTATGACCAAAATAGTCCGTGTTAACATTTTTCTAATAAATATTCATCATATAATTATTTCTTGCAGGGATATTCATTGGATAAAGGGTTAACCAAAAATATCTGTCTGTTACATCTTCAGTCCGTATGTTGGTAACAAAATGAGAGATTCCTTGGAATACTGTTATGGCTATGTTTTCTAAACAATTGAGCAAACGGACGGACTACATTGTTAAGTCATATCTAGCATCCAAAGATCATTCAAGGTAGGTATGTTAATGTTTTAACATTTAGCTATTTACCTGATGGATAGTCATATAAAATAGCTGAATTTTCTGGCCATGGTAAACCCTGTAGAATCGAATCTATATTGTTCTATTAGGAAAAGGAGTAGATCCTGATCAGGTAATGCATAAGGAGTTGTTTGATCTGGGTCTACTCTGTTTTCAAATACATCAAAAAGGTGGATCTCTAAATAGGTTCATCAGGACAGAAGAGTTAATTCTTTTTGAGTACGGTAGGTTTCTTTACTTCAGATCAAATATTTTGTCACAATGTAAACAAAAGTTTGGATCTGAAATGACGAAACCTACTCAAAAGAACATCAAATGATGATGCAAACATCAGATCAAGGGTTGATGTACTACCGGAGAATCACTCATATGTCTGAATACGGTTGTGTGCTGATGTGACGTAAAGATATTTGGCATATCTTGAGGTTCCAAACTGAAGTAAAAACTCGATAGATCGAAATTTTAGTAATGAAGAATTGATAACGTTTTAGTTAGGGGTGCGTAATGCAAGAATGTCATGCAGAAAGTTCCTAGAGGAACTTTCTGTCATCTAATGATACTATATAATGATACTTGTGTTAGTGTTTTTGTTGCATTAGATATTTTATCAATAAAAACAAAAGCAAGCATAATCGTATTTGAAAACTGCACTAGACGACATGTTTGAATGAAGATGTTTTGTTCAGCATGCTAAAGGTTTTCGGAGCAAAGTGATAACACAATTTTCAAGAAATGTTCCTTGATTTCTCCTTCAAACACTTTGATACGTAGCAAAACAGGGCTTAATCAATATTCTGCAAAACATGACATATATACATTTGCAAACAGTTTGCAGCCAGACGAGACGTCGAATAACTCGGCGTCTCATCAGGTCCAAGCTGTTTGTCAATCAGACAATCATTGTCTACATGCGTTAAGGATTGGGGTAATAGTGACAAATATTTTATTAGGGTATGAGTGGGCATTTCCGTTCTGCAGGATAATGGTTTAACCCTTCGCTTGCTGAATTTTAAAATACATTTCTCCTTCTTTACCCATGCCCTGTTGTATAATTACATATATCTTCACTGTGTACACGTATTTTGCTGTGCAATCACTGCTGTGGAGTGCACAGGTTGCACAATCAACTTGTAACTTGTAACCTGCACGAGCTGTCTCATCTGGGTCTTCATTATTTACAGGTAGGTATATTGACGTGAATAGCAAGCGAAGGGTTAAATTGCTTACATTTGCTTTTCTCCACCAAAGCCCATGTTGTCTCCATTCTTCATAATCGTATATTCTAAAGCGTGAACATACCATTATATAGTTTATTGAAGAAATAAAGGAAACATTCATTGAAGAGACTCGATCAGATCTTATCGCTGTATCTGATACTATGAAGCTATCAACCACTTACTTAACATACCTAACAGTGTCATATGTATTTATCTGGCAGGCTTTGCCCTTCTCCGGATGAACATCCATGTAAAAACTAATGACAACATTAATATCCATTAGCTGATTTTTTTTATAATTACATACGTACACAGTATGTTTTAGTTATTGGTAGAAAGTGTAGCGTTGGATATATTATAAGTTCAAAAACAAACAGAGCAGACCGTGATCAGACGGACCCTACAGCAGCCGTGTGATCTGGGTCTACTCTTGTTTGTTAATGTGTGAAACACGTTTGTATGAAGGAAAGGGCCAACGCTGGACAAAGTTTTGCAAAAATCTAACATGGGAGCTTTATAAATTCTGCATTACTTTCATCGTGTACCCTAAATATGCCAAACAGGAAGCGTTCTAGATAAGGAGTTGCTTGTATTTACGATAAATGAACCAATTAATTATTGACGCATTTGACTTAGCTTCCAGTGTTCATTATCTTAATAGCTTCATTAACGGTGATCATACTGATACAACTACTAGTCTATACAAAATGACTTCTAATTCTATTCCATTTATATTTTTTAAAACACTTATAGGATTGTCAAACAGTCTGGACCATATCGGGTATTTTGACTAACCTGGCGTCTATCTTGGTTCCAACCTGCTTACAAAAATACCCTTTGAGGAATCGCTTTCTTACTCATCTATAGAATGAACAGACGCGTTTTATAATCTGCGATTGAAGGCGGAAACGTTAGCCGTTGGCGTAATTACTTGAGCTATAGTATGAACTAAAATGTAACAAAGGTCAAAACGTAAAATACAAACAAAATCCAAAGCAAGTTCTGCACAATACTCAAACTTAGTATATTTTAAAGTGCGTCGTCATCGATTCAGAAATGAATAGGAAGCAAATCTGATACAAACTGGCGATGAATTGACAAAGCATTGGAAGGGAATTGAGAGCGAATTGGAAGCAAATCACTGCTGTATCTGGGAGCGAATCGAATTTAGCTGCAAATGAAGCAATTATGGCTATATGTATGTAAAAAAACTTTCATGCAAGAAAGAAAAGTTCATATAACCATTAAGACGGCATGGGCGAATTTGTGCTTAAATTTGCAGACGGCTTGGATCCAAGTGAGTCGCCGAGTAAATCGGCGTCTCATTATTATCTAAACTGTTGGTGTCTGGCTACAGAAAGGGTAAAAGCTACAGTAAAATCTCTTTAATCATCATTACATTAGCACACATAGGAGTGTTTTAACCCTTTTCATGCATTTGCAAACAGTAGACCAAGATCAGGTGGTACTTGTAGGATATCGGGATCTCTTCTGTTTCCTTTTGAAATATAATAGATCTACCAATACTACACAATTATGTGCACATATGCTATTATTGCCATACAATGCAGCTAATACAATGCAGCTAGTAAATAGGCATGATGTCACTGTTTCATTTATGAATATTCAATAAAGAAAGGGTTAACGCATGCGTTTTATTGACATTGAATCTAAACATCTTGCCTAAAAATCTTAGATAAAATTGTAATAGGTTGAGGATCTCAGTAAATAGTTGGAGAATAGTTACTGGTAGATATACTCAAAACAGAGAGAATCGAAACAGTCGGCTTTGCACCTTTTGTCATTGTTCAGCTATTAAAGATTAATACCATTTCTAACTTTATCTGTCGAGTATATAGAGAAATACGTAAAACTTATATTAATTTGTATTACTATAGACGTCGGAGTGTTTCTAAACTTACTGAATTGATGAAGTGTACTCAACTCTCTGCTTTAAAAAGGTTATCTAGATTTATGTATGAATCATTTATGTTGCGTAATTATTTAAGTAATAACAATGGATTGTGATATACATGTACTCACAGTAGCAAGTCCAGCTCCTATTAATAATTATATTCATATTCATTTGTTTCATGTTTGCTTGTTTATTAGCAATACTTAGTCACGTGATACTTGATTAGTTATTATGTATATCTGTATAACTAGAAACTAAAAGTTCATGTCAAAATAAAATATTCTATTCTTTATTGCAGAGCAAAAGTAACTAGACAGCTCTATTGAACCGCAACTTTCACATATACGAATTCGACATATGTGAAATATTCGTACGATTCCTCACGTATGTGTAACAAAAACGTAAGAATATGTCACACGTTTGTGATATTTAGTTCTGCGTCTTTAACAACCCCTCGTACTCACCGTATAAAAAAGTTGAAAATACTTATGTAAAAATACTGTTCATAACAAAATGTTCACACGTTTTCAACATCAGTTTATGTCACTCACATATAGGCATATTGTTTTTGTCCTTGTTGATAGAACCCTCATATTTTATGGGATGACAGAACATATTGACCACTGCAGAATTGTAGGTCATTGGATCATAAGTCAAGATCACATGGGTAAAACTTCATATTCTTCAGCAATCAATATCTTGAAGATCATTTGACACTGATACTTCATATTTCAGAAAGATTAGTATTCGCAATGAATATGTGGTTATGGGTAACATGCTCTAAGGTCAATGTCAAAATGGTCATAAACATGACATCCTTTAACATTCAATATATTGATATATGTTCCATAGCATACACGCCAAGAACACAGTGCACTTTCAACTTAGTTGAATTTCACTATATAAGAATAATGGTTGCATTGTTGGTATGCCATGTATAGTCGTATTATAGACTGACTTAGCAACATGTCTGCAATAACATAAAACATGCCACGTGCAAGATCCAGGTCCACAGGCAACCAACGCAAAAGGTCACAGTGCACTTTGGAACATTGTTGATTTACAATAAGTAATAATGTTGAACGGCTTGTGACTTTGTCATTCATGTTAGAATATTAAGCATAAATATAAGGATTAAGCATAAATATTCAACATACCATCGTGATGTGTCGTATTCAAAAACGTTCCATAATCATTGAGGTTCAAGGTCACAGTGCACTTTTGGGATGGTGTATTGATGGTACCATTTGTGTTGAGCCATACTTTCTGAGCAAATAACAGATCTTTAGTCCCCTACTAGTTAAACGTTCATCTTATCAGAACAACACACAGGACACATGTTTCAGGGACATAGTTTTGAACCATAATGTGTACATATACGAATTCGTCACGTATGTGAAAATTCGTACGAATTTCTCGTGACAGAAACGTACGACTATGTCACATATTATGTGAAACATTCTTTGGTACTAATAAGGCCTTGAAAAGTTGGGCTCGAAAATTTCAAAAACTCTACCTGTGACATGTTCGTACGTATTTGTCACACGTGTGAGGAATTCGTACGAATTTTGCACATAAGTGACGAATTCGTAAAGTTTGTGAAAAACAGGGTTCAGCACAACCCAGCATTAACTATTACTCCGCTTTATAAAATTTAAATGTCAGACATTTGGGTCACGTGCAATATTGAGTAATTGCGATTCCAACACGCTGTTGCAAATGTTATCCAGGTCGCGAATACTCGTAGTGGAATAGTGTTTACGCAATAATATTTATTAATACATAAATACAGTACATGTAGGTGTTTGTTTTACGCAATGGTGCAGATCTAGCCAGAAATCCATCAGATATACAGTGAATGTTATATCTAACCTAGCTGATGCTTTTGCAACCATGCCATTATTCAGAGTATCATACAGTACTACCGCATGAATGCCATCACTTAATTCATAAAAAATGTATGTCTTTAAAAGCAGGGATTGCTTAACCCATTCCCTCATATGCTATTTTTAGATACAAACTCTTTGAATAAATCTACCGAAAAGGAGCATTAACTAGAGAAAAGGAAATTTTAGAATTTTGTAGTTTGAAACCATTGTGATAAATAGAGCATTTGCTCCTATAGGAGCAAATGCTCTATTTATCACAATGGTTTCACAAAGTGACGTTTACAGATTCGTCAAAAGTCGTCAATATGAGGGAATGGGTTAATACAGGACGAAACTAATGTTAAACATCTCTGTAGGAAGTTGTCCATGTCTACAAAAAAAGAGTTAAAGGAGCTTTTTGGTTGTCAGTTTAGAGAAGTCTGTATGTATATAAGCATGCTGACCTTTACGTTTTCGCTACAAAACGGGGATGGCCACGGTAAGTGAATGATTGTGTTCTTATTTGCTTTTCAAATTCTCGGTCATTACCGTCTCGAAATGTTAATTACTGGTATTTGCGGCATTGCTCGTCCATATATCCCGCCTTAATAATTTGTCTCTCAATCTTAACATTTAGTATGCTGCGGGCTATATCTTTGATTACCATTGCAAGTGGCTTGAATAGAGTTGAGACGCCGGGTAATGTGGCATCTCACTAGAATCCAAACTGTGCGACACTCTAGTTGTGTTTTTGAAAAGAAATTTAAGGTAAAGTAAATCCATCTTAACCGGAATTCTAAAAGAGAATACTTTAGATACTTTTAAGCATTTGACTGCTTAATGCATGGTGAAAGTCACGCAGAAAGCTCATAGAGGAGCTTTCTGCGTGACTTTCACCCTGCATCTGTCTATAAGACCGGTATGTATACTAAATTGAACGTCCAGTTTAGATGGGTTGCACTGTACTTCAAATTTGAAGACTGGCAGAGACATTTTTCATTACAAAGACAAAAATACTTAACAACGGACTAGACGTTTATTACAGGATGTTTGATACGACTGGCGCGTCATACCTTGGATAAATACTTTACTGTTTTTCAGAAGACTGAAGAGCTTTGCAGATAAATGTATTACTCTCAACACTTGCGGAACCTTAAGTCCTTCGTCTAATCAAAAGCTCATCTGTATTTCCGATCTCTCAGAACAATACTTCCGGGACTATTAGATTGTGTAACGGCTCGGAGGTCGATTGGTTTTATATTTTTTCCTGGGCTGATATAATTTCGATAAGTGAATGTAGGCCGATTGTTATTACTTCAGTTTGTAGGGTTTATTTGTTGACAGAACTACAGTGCATCGGACAATTATATATTTCGGTTTTGAGATACTTAACACATAACTGAATTGGGATGGAATCATGTTTACAAAACCACTAAGCAAAAAGACGGAGATCATTGTCAAATCGTATCTAGCAGCAAAGGATCACTCCAGGTAATACTTGTTCACTTCCATATTCTTTCACCTAGGCTCGTCTAAATTACTGTTGAAACGCATTATATACACGGAAGGAAGTTTGGCCAATGATAAAATGAGTGAAGGGAATAGTCGTATAGAAATGAAGAACTGTTGATAGAAGAAATGGTCGTGTTAAAACAAATGTTGTATTAATTTTGTACATGTATATAGGTGTGAAGGAATGATCGCATATAACTAAAGCATGTGTTGTATTTATTTATTGAAGTGAACCGAATGGTCGTATAAAAACTAAGGAATGTTAATAGTAGCATATTTATGTATTAGATTGAAAGGGATCGTCGTATAAAAACTCTGAATTGTAGTGTATTTGTTTATTGGAGTGAAATTTTGCATACAAATGTCAACTTCGAAGAACAATAGAGTTAGACGTCCAGATAAGATACATAACTAAAACATTTTCAAGAATAACTTCATTATTTCTCCACTAAACCCTGTGTTGTAACCACTGTTTAGAATCGTCTCTTCGATACGATTCTAAAGAGTGGTCTCAACAAAGGGTAGGTGGAGAAATGAGGATTTTAGTATTTGAGTAAGGCCGGTTATTCGTTGCTTTGAATGTTAACTGTAATGTTAAAGATAACTCAAAACCCATTTAATTATCATCATGCGAGTTTGAACAAGTCGGCACGAATCGGATGTAAGGACGCTTGGAACGGATCAAAATTTGAAAATATGCTTTGAGCACGATAAAGGCTACAATAAGTTCAGAGTAGCCAACAGTTGGAAACAATCCGACTTGTAAAATCTACATGTTCACTGATACTAATGGCGTTCCTTTCAGTACGATTAGAGATAACTTTATATATCCCACATTGACAAAAGAAACAAATTTGTATCCGAGAATATGGTGAACTGTTGACCCTTATTTATGGAGGAAGTTGTTCAACAAACAGAAGTATCAATAGTTGTGTTATTACTGGTTATTTTCTTTTCTATAGTCTGTTATTTAAAAAACAAGTATTGTAAAATTGTGCAAGTCCATGTTTATTCGGAACTTTAAATCCACAACAGAATGGTTATCGTTACAGAAGTTGATTTGTATTAGAATAAGATGCATATGTAAATTTACTGTCAACAGGAATAGTACAGTGTGTTATCTTTACTGAGGTCAAAGTTAAGTATAGCCCGGATGTTTTTTTCATTAAACAAGCCTTTTACAAATATGATAATATTGCTTTGGAGCAGAGCGCTCAGTGATATTAATAGTATTGGGAAAATATATATGTTAACAAGAATATGGCGTTGGTATTATCTTTTTGCACAATTAATATCTGCTTAAACTGTGACTTGATGCTAGGTTTTCTTCAAGTGATATCAAACGTTTGAGAAGCTATTGACCGAGTATCAAACAGTCTCTGAGGCGACGTCCAGTTATTCCGTGTCAAACAGTCTCTGAGGCGACGTCCAGTTAGTCCGTATCAAACAGTCTATTAGGCGACGTCCAGTTATTCCGTGTCAAACAGTCTCTGAGGCGACGTCCAGTTATTCCGTGTCAAACAGTCTCTGAGGCGACGTCCAGTTATTCCGTGTCAAACAGTCTCTGAGGCGACGTCCAGTTATTCCGTGTCAAACAGTCTCTGAGGCGACGTCCAATTAGTTCGTGTCAAACAGTCTCTGAGGCGACGTCCAGTTAGTCCGTGTCAAACAGTCTCTGAGGCGACGTCCAGTTAGTCCGTGTCAAACAGTCTCTGGGGCGACGTCCAGTTAGTCCGTGCCAAACAGTCTCTGAGGCGACGTCCAGTTATTCCGTCTCAAACAGTCTCTGAGGCGACATCCAGTTATTCAGTGTCTTATGTTCTTACACCAGTATTTCTATTAGCACTGTTTAAGGCATTGGACATATGGACTTGTCAACTGTAGGGGAAAGGCCGTTTTCTAATGTTTAGAAAACTTGTGACACGACCCCATTTCTAATGTATAATTAGAAATACAATATGTTTAAACAAAACTATTCCGTTTCTAAAAGACCCTTTCCACGTTCTATGTTTATAACAAATTTCAGTACCTAGTGAATATTCAAGAAAAAAAGTATAATGAAATATGGAAAGTGGAACAGTGTCGCCAGTTTAGAAACTAATTAATCAGATCTAAAAAAATTCCATTATCAAACAGAGCAGACCTTGTTCAGATGACTCCTAAAGGCGCCGTATGACATGGGTCTACTCTGTTTGCAGATGCATGAGAAGACGTTTATGTGAAGGAAAGGGTTAAAGATACAGTTCAGATCGCGATACTCAGATTAAGTGTTTACGCACACATTATGACCAAAATTTAATCTATAAATCAAATTCAATAATTGGGTAGACGCTTAGCAGCAAATAAAAGATAATTAATTATCGACGGTATCATTTGTCATCATCTTTGATAAGGTAACAAAAATATGTCTTTGACAAGTCCTAGGAATATTGCTATCTACTGAAAGCTACAACAATAATTGTAAAATGCCTGCTGTATATTAGCTAAATAGATTCGTCAACGGAGGAAAAATATGGGTAAAATATGTGTAGTTCTACTCTAATTGCTGTTTTCTCAGTTTTTCCCCAGAGCCTAAACTGTTGGTTCTCATTGGAATAACCTCAACGTGGTGATTCTATTCAATATCAACAAACAAGTCTGAAAAATATAGGTGTTTTATATACATTTCCAAACCCACAACACTCGGTATTAATATAACTACTGTTTGTATTGTCGTTTAACAATTGATCCGACGAGAGACACGTTTCGACGCATCTGCAAACAGAGTAGACCCAGATCAGACGAGGAACATTTTTACGCCTCTATAAACAGAATAGACCCAGAATAGAAGCTTCTGTAGGAGCCATCTGATCAGGTTCTGCTCTTTTTGCTAATGGAATTATATAGATATGGTTAAATTGCCAAAGTGCCATGTGTTCATATACCATTAAAGTCAGCACTACAATGCATGTCACAATGCATCTACAGTTGTAACGATAATGAACACATTTAATTCCCAGCCGATCGTTACATGTCATTTACACATAATTTGTATCCACACATTGGCGTAGATAGTCAAAAGGTGTAATAAAAAGCAATGCCGCGTATTTATCGGTTAAAAACATCTGTATATCCAGAGCTACAGATAAAAGTATATACCCAAATACTTAAATCGTCATTTCTCCACCAAGCCCTATACTATATACAGTATAGGGTTCAGTTGAAAAATAAAGGAGCTACTCTTGAAAATGTTTAAATTTACGCATCTTAGTATATTTAGCAATGAAGCAGGTGAGGGTTTTGGCAGACGCCATTCATCTAAGCGTGATAGGTGTTAACCATTGCCACACTGTTCAGATTTAAATCAAATGCAAATTTCACTACTTCCGAATCAACCCAGGGTCCATGCTTATAAAGCTTTTTAGTTGAGTCTGAGTTCGTTCTCAAGCTTTTGATTGGTCAGATTTGAGTTCTCAACCTTATGATTGGTCAGATTTGAGCCAAAGGCTCAAATCTGACGAACCAAAAACTTGAGAACGAACTAAAACTCAACTAAATGTTTTATAAGCATGGACCCTAATCTTTTGCCAAACTATTTGCCGCGTGTCAAACAGCCTGGAACTCGATGAGACGCCGAGTTACTCATCGTCTCATCTGGATCCAAACCGTTTGCAAATGCGAGTCAGATTAGCGGATTAAGGGTTAATATATTTCCAGTCAATGATTTCAGACATACAAGTAGTTTATCATTGTTAGGTAATGGTTATGAAGATAGGCTTTGGACAAGTATACAAGCCATTGTGTGTTATGTGCTGCAGATAAGGTTTTACATTTCAAAGTCTTTCTAATGGCCCATTTGTAACAATGCGCAATACATCTCTTTGTCTGGAAACTTAGTTTTCTGCGATATAATCGAATGATGACCTTTACATTTATGTTAGAATCTTGCCTCAGGGATAGGGAAGCATTAGGATATTAAGCGATATTGCACTGTCTGAGTTTCCTTCTGCCTCGGGATACTACATTCGAATAGCCACATATCACTAACAGATGATAATGCTATTGGTGAGTACTCTTGTCGGTTATTTGCACGGAATCTCTACATGTACACACCTATGTGGTGTCTCTTGTGGTCGAGTAGTTGGTCATTGACTAGCAATCAATTATCCCATCATCGCTGTTTTCATGTGCCGTAAAACCCAATACAAGCCAGGAGCATAGCTGAAATGTTATGTACACTCTGTGGTCATAAGAACGTTTTCACCTTTCCGATTGATGTTACGCATACGCGTAAGTGCGTATGGCTAGCTACGCCACTACAAGCAAACGAACATACCAAAACGCAATTTCTTTGGGTGTTGAGGGTGTTTTAGGGTGGACGTACTTCAACTTACTTCAAAACCATAAATTGAGTGTAAAACACTTTGGATTATGTTGAAACGTCAAGTCAGTTTGTAATACAATTTGACAATGTTTGTTATAATTCGTTTCCATAATAACAACAATGGCTGCAATTCTTAGGGGCCAATAAAGATTTTGAGGTCGCTCTGTTAATGATTTTGTTACTAATTTTGTTACCCCTGCTTGAAGAAGGAACGCATTTGTTATTGGGTTTCAGAGAACCAGGTCACAACATGTGTTTTATCGCTACAGTAAAACCTCCCTAAATCGAAATATGAAACAAATTAAAGTGGTGTTATACGACGGACCACACAATGGATACCATATCATATGCATTCTGGTTTACTTTCGTTTCGTTTTTCATTAGCCATTTACCTCATGAATTTGGTATGCACCGAGGTTATAAAACGTTTTTCTTGAGTCTGAGATCATTTTCAATCATCTGATTGGTCAGATTCTGAGCTTGCTAAGAATCTGACCAATCAGATACTTGAGAATGATCTCAAACTCAGACTCAGATGTTTTATAACCTTAGATCCATGACTGTTGATTTTCTGATATTTGTTTTAATAATAACTAAGGACATTTGACCATGGTAGACAACACATAGTCAGATCTATATTATTTCATATGCAAACAGGGCAGACCTGGATGAGACAGCTCCTACAGGGACCATATGATCTGGATCCACTCTATGTGCAAAGACGCACAGACGTGTCTAGACCTGGTAATAATTGATAAATCGCCTCCTCATAATTGTTTTTGTTTATTCACTATTCGATATCTTTGACCCTTTAGCTGACACGTCGTGTAATACCTTTGCAAAGAGTAGATTTGGATCAGATGTCATCCACAGGGTGTGCTCTGTTTGCTTATAGAATAATATAATTCTGATTCTTCGGTGACAATTTCCCTACTTCATTAGCCACAATAAAATTATGTTAAATAATATTCCTGGTGGCATTATGTCTTATATGAAAAGTCATACAGTACTGGGTTAACCTTTCCCCTGTTGAATATTCATGAACAAAATAGTTTAAATAAAATGCAGAAGGTGGAGCAGTGTAGTCATTTTAAAAAGTAAAGGGACATATCTATCACATTCCATAAGCAAACAGAGCAGATCCTGATTAGACAGCTTCTATAGGAGCCGTCTGATTTGAATCTTCTGTGTTTGTAGATGCGTGAAAAAGCGTTTAAGTGAAGGAAACTATTAAAATGTCTTCATTGTACACTTAGACTAGAGGAGTACGAGTCCATTTCTATCATTGACTTTCTATAATATATCACTGTGTAGTTTTTATAGGAGTAATTCGTTTTTGCGAACAGTTTTATGAGATTGCCCTGCGATTTAAAACAGAGTTCATAACATTGATTGATTTAGTAGTTAAAGCTCAACAATGTGGATTGTTCAAAATGCTTTGCTTCTACTCTTAAATAAACCCATTAGATTTTTCATATGAGCACAGTATGTGTTCTATGGTGTTCATGATGGCATTATATTGTCTCGATGAGGTAAAGAAAACAGACGCTAAACATGATAATTATTTAGATAATTTAGGCAGGTGCATGGCTGGTTAATACAGGATGAACGTCATGCAGAAAGATAAACTAAACGTCCTGTTTAGAGGGGTTTTAGTATTCATTGCCTTTTAAGTTTTGTTTCTTCAAACATTACAAGAAACGCCATGTTTTGCTTGAAGCGATGTGTAATTCAATATAGCTCTACAAGGCTTCTTTTGATATTGAATATCATTTAAGTTTAGATATCTGCATCATACCTACCTTGTTATGAGCATTTAATTACACACAAATTGAAACTAATGTCACTGTTTCTCTATTCATATTATCCCGCCCCGTGGTGTGGTTCACGCGTCATTTATGTATTTTGCAAACATTGTAAAGCCAGATAAGATGGCTCATAGAGGAACACCCTCGTCAGGCATGAATAATGAACATGAACTGAACAACTCTGAGGAACAGGAAAGTTAATGTTTGACACTGTACTTTAGTCGATTATTAATGCTTCTAACTGCATTTATTTGGTTCACATAGTAACAACGAACAACTGTATATGTATAGTTCTGTTAGAATGATGTCCTCCTCAGACTATTGCAATTATACTAGATTTAGATCGAACGCTAATGCTGTGTCGAAATTAGACTCAAACATTTAAATAAAAGACTTCTTCTAACAGCTGACTGAATAGTTTGGCATTAACAAAACAAATTGGAAGACAATATGAGCACTACATAACTATCACAGACGAAATAGTAGGTAAGAATCGAAGAAGTCTTCATTTCAAATATCCGTTTATATAATAGTATTACATAGACTGCAGCGTTTGCCAATGCATGTGCAACAATTTCATAAGTTGGGGTTCCCGTTTTAACATAGAATGCCTATATCATTTTATGTACCAGCGGCTTGCGCAATTGCATGAGGGTGATGTAAAATGCTTAGAATAACAGATTGATCACGGTGTAACCTGATGAAAACAAAATAAGCAGCAGCACCCACCATTACAGTACAGCAAAGTATCGCTAATTCTACCAAATAATTTAATTTTAACCCATTACCTCATATGCTATTTTTAGATCCAACCTATGTGAACAAATCTACCGAAAAGGAGCAAAAAATGAAAGTTTTACACTTGTGTTTTTGAAACAATTGTGATAAATAGAGCATTTGCTCCTGTGGAGCAAATGCTCTAGTTATTACAATGGTTTCAAAAAGTGACTTTTATAGAGGCGTCACAAGATGTCAAGATGATGGAATGAGTTAAAATAGGCGCAAAAGGAGACTGTGAAAGCGGACTGTTTCTTAATGCAAGTGAAAAGTAAAGCAGCAAGCTCCTATAGGAGCATGCTGCGTAACCTGTATCCTTCATTACGCTACTACCTGTTTAAAGAATCCAGAATGAACTTCTTTTGAGTGTTCCTTTTCTGCGACATTTGACTGTACGTGATAAGGGTTGGGCAAACTGTCTTTGTAATTACCCGTAATAACTAAATCATTCAAAACATATCTGCCCACTTGTGCTATAGAATTGGATTTGAGGAGGCTTTGCGGTTTTCAGATGAGTTTAGCATTTTGGAAACGGTGCAATAAATTATCCGGTGAACTATATATTTTCATAACTTCGTCCCCGTTAAAGATAAAATTAATTTCTGAAGAGCAATTAATGAAATTATGGATAATTCAAACACTAATTGAACCCCCAATGAGTAGGTGAAGCTCTATCTTCAATAATCACTTTGCGCTACAATACGTCTTAAAACTTCTTAGTGTTACATCATCGACGTTGGACGTGATCGGTATATTGCATGTCAGCATGGTCTTTCTATGAGTCCTCATTAACAATTTCCCTGTTCTATGTTTATTTCAATTTTCAATACCTACTGAATATGTCTAAATAAAATAGTTATAATGAAATATATATAAATATATAAATAACTTTATTCAAATCCATAAGGCCATCGGCCCATGAGGAAGTGTATACATAGTATACACATTAAACATATATTCAAAACTATAACTGACAAAACTATAACTGACAAAACTACAACTGACATAACAATACATAAAAACATCAGTAATGTAAATTTTTTCTGGAGAAGGTTGCTAAAACCTAGGGTACATTAATAGGGCTTCTAAAAGTTTGAGATAAGATAAGTGCATTTTTACAATGTGCTTGTCATCATATTGTGACTAGAGTTACACTACAAGAAAAGCATTGATGTAAACATCAAAGGGCGCCATTATAAAGAACAGCCATGCTGGTTTTGTTAAAATCTAATGTGAAACAAAAATGCTTAGAATATGAGTGATCATGATACTTATACATGTATGTTGCACTCACCCTTCAATGAAGATATATAAACGCAGACAAATGAAAGATTTTTACATGAAAATATACACTGATTGGCATTATATTAATAAAATCATGCAATCATTCAAAGGTTTAGTTCAGCATATTGCTCTTGGAATTACTACAGACATAAATATGATTTCAGACACCCTATCAAACAATGAAATAATTATACTTAAAACAACTAAATAATGAGTTTGTACAAAGCGTTTCAATACTGGGAATTTAAGAAATGAATCAACTACCGAAATAGTTTAAATTGTAGTTTGATAGATAATTAGCACGTTTTTATAAATTATTTGCGTTGATTATTGACGGATCAGTCATTATTAAATCTTAGAAAAGAAAAGTATCATTTTCATTGTAAAATCGTATTCATATATTAATAAACTCTGATAAGATAAGCTTAATGTAGCACACCTATTTGCAGCAAATCTGGAGTTAAACTGCATAGAGGATCTTAAATGAGTGTTCATTACAAACTGCTTCCACGAAACGAGCCTACTATAATAATATGACACGAGCTTTAGCGAGTGTCACATTCATAACAGCAAACGAGCTCCACGAAAACAACATGTAATGAACACTGATGTAAAATTCTTTTATCACAAAAGCCTTAAAAGTGCAATAGAAAATGAAACCGGCTATAGCTGACGGCTGTTTCGGCCATTCCTTACAAACCGTAGGCTAACGATTGCTAATTTACATAAAAAACGCACTAGTGCATTTACGCGATTTACGGCACTCCGTCATGGCAGATTACGTGATAAATGCAAGTATATCATGCCATATATACAGTTGTTCATGTATCCAAGGCGTAATTATGACAATATCAATCATATAATGGAAGAACAGTTGCTTGAACGGTCAGTCTAAACGTAATGTGCAATATTGGCCTCTTTAATCATAACTTATGTACATGTATACGAATATTCGTATTAAATTGCAGACATATTATTTGATCTAAGTGCATGTTTGAAATAGTACATTCAGCAAAGAACCTCTCTTACTACTTCACATGCATTTAACAAACGTTCTCAGTAGCTCTGAATATACATATTCATACATATCAACAGATAATGTGGAATGTTATGTAGAACATTATAGCCATTTTAGAGAGTAAAACAATCCAGATCTTTCACATTCCATTCGAAAAAGAGCAGATACTGATCAAACCGTACATATAGAAACCGTCTATGCGTTTATATGAAGGAAAGGGTTAAACAGTATATAAGCAATATTAACCCCGATGGAGCCATTTGATCAGGGTCTACACAGTTTGTCATAGTAATCATTCATTTTCTTCTGTGATACACTTCAATGACACAATCCTGTT
The DNA here is from genome assembly GCA_963576725.1 of Azorinus chamasolen. Classification (NCBI taxonomy): domain Eukaryota; kingdom Metazoa; phylum Mollusca; class Bivalvia; order Cardiida; family Solecurtidae; genus Azorinus; species Azorinus chamasolen. The sequence goes on along the minus strand of OY755243.1, from coordinate 83,648,109 downwards.
TGATACAACTGTTTGTCTGATTAAGAGTTAAAGTCACTTTGAACCGACCCCCCCCCCCCCCCCACACACACACACACTACAACTATACAGTAAAAAACGCGATTATTCGAATACTTAAAAACGTATCATTATTGATATTTAAGACAGGTGGCAGCTTAATACAGGGCAAACGCCATGGCGAAAGCTCATCTACGAGCTTTCTGTATGACTTTCACCCTGTTTTAAGCAGCCACCTGCCTGAAAATGCACCAATTTTGCAGTACGTATATCTCGAAGAATTGATGTTTTACTGTACTATGATCAGAAGACGTTGGTGGCCATGTTTGACGTTTGCTTCTTTAAAAATAATTGAGATATTAGTTTCCAGTCAGAAATATCTTCATGTCTATTCCTGTCTGTTATCGTATAACACTTTCTCTAATGAACATGTATGCATGATTTGATCACTTCATGCATATTCAATTAGTTTATTTGGCAAGATGTTCAAGGAAATTATTGGCTTAGTCAAGTGTATCAGATCAAATTTACTTTCATAAGCAAACAGAGCAGACATTTGATCTTGATCTAATCTGTTTGTTAAGGCGTGAACAATTTCAGCTTATAACTATTCATGATGTTATGTTTTAATATTTACATTCGCCCTGCAACGTCCTTATATAACCTTATTCTAAAAAGAAAGTTGCATTTTCCCATGAACGTTCATTTCAATACCGGTTTGAGTCGGTTCTCCTTTTCCCAGAATTCCGCTCAAGCGGCCCTGAAAATTTGAAATGTGGCATCTTTTTACTGAGAATTATCGCTTGAATACATAATATTGCCAACTTTAACAGCCGTGGCGTATCAAAATATATTATCAAGTAATGAGTGAAGCATAAATAAGTCAATGTCCTTACCGTTAACAAAGAAAAATCCGAGAATAAAATCCAACGTTGTGACCCGCTTTCGATCAAGCATGGCTTGTGAGTAAATTGGCTTCGACACCGCGACCTACATTTAAGAAGATGCTTTAATACCAACATTTCGTAAATATATATGATTTGAAATATCTCGATAATCTTTTCTTTAAACATAGCTGGACAATTTACTGATTAAAATCTTGTATTCATTCTATATTTATAATATGTGTTTGGGACTATTTTTCATACCATATATAGAGATCCTACTACGTTAGAAACGAACCTGGCAACGACCTAGATAGCGGCTATTACGTGACCGGTATATAATATTTAAAAACAATCCGTTGAAATATAAGAAATACAATGGAATATAAATATAAGAAATAAATGACGTGCTCCCGGTGTTCATGAGGTTATGCAACGCATAGCTTTACGAGCAAAGATTCACGCGAAGCCCTTCGGGCTTCACTAACTTTGCTCGTAAAGCTATGCGTTGCATAACCTCATGAACACCGGAAGCACGTCATTCATTTCTTAATTGAATGTGTACTGAACAGGGAAAGGGTTAAGTGTTTCATCAAGATTGTCTGTATCCAAATTAGTGTCTGCTGTTTTAGTGCTGATTTATGTGCTGTTTGTAATTGAAGCAATGACAAAACGCAATTCAATTCAAATGTAATGAGCAAATTTTCGTCGATATAATGTGATTTCTGATTCAGATTTAGAGACAGTCTTTCTTCTTTTCAAAAGCGTAATATGATAATAAAGGAAATATTCCAGTCAGTTGGCATGTTAATATTCTGAGTATCATTGAGATCTAAACAGTTTGCAAAGAATTGACTCACTCTCTCCTATACTAATTTTAGACCCAAACTCTTTGAATAAATATACCGAAAAGGAGCATTTACTAGAAATAAGGAACATTTTAAAATTGTGTAGTTTTGAAACCACTGTGATAAATAGAGCATTTGCTCCTATAAAACTGTAGAATCATATATATACTATATATCATAAGCAAAAAGAGTAGACCCTGATCAGACGGCTCCTAAAGTCTGATCTGTATATTCGTATATTCTCTGTTTGCAAATGCATGAAAAGGTGTTCATATGAAGGAAATGGTTAAGACGGCTTCTTCGGATGTCCGTGAAGTTGGCTACTTGTTCCTTGTTCCCAGTTCGACATTCAATGGATTGTGAATGTTCAATAGCAAACAAGTAGCTAACTTCACAGTCCGTTACTTATTCGACTGTTTTCGTTTTTGTGAATAACGAACCGGGAATAAGTAGCTAACTTCACACCAAGTTCCTTATTCAATTATATTCGTTATTCTGAATAACGAACCGGGAATAAGTAGCTAACTTCACATCCCGTTACTTATTCAATTATTTTCGTTATTTTGAATAACGAACCGGGAATAAGTAGCTAACTTCACATCCCGTTACTTATTCGATTATTTTCGTTTTTGTGAATAATGAACCGGGAATAGGTAGCTACCATCACATCCAGTTACTTATTCGATTATTTTCGTTGTTCTGAATGACGAACCGGGAATAAGTAACTAACTTCACATCCCGTTACTTATTCGATTATTTTCGTTATTCTGAATAACGAACCGGGAATAAGTAGCCAACTTCACATCCCGTTACTTATTCGATTATTTTCGTTGCTCTGAATAACGAACCGGGAATAAGTAGCTAACTTCACATCCCGTTACTTATTCAATTATTTTCGTTATTTTGAATAAGGAACCGGGAATAAGTAGCCAACTTCACGTCCAGTTACTTATTCGATTATTGTCGTTTTTGTGAATAACGAACCGGGAATAAGTAGCTAACTTCACATCCCGTTTCTTATTCGATTATTTTCGTTTTTGTGAATAACGAACCGGGAATAAGTAGCTAACTTCACATCCCGTTACTTATTCAAATATTGTTCGTTATTTTGAATAAGGAACCGGGAATAAGCAGCTAACTTCACATCCCGTTACTTATTCGATTATTTTCGTTGTTCCGAATAACGAACCGGGAATAAGTAGCTAACTTCACATCCCGTTACTTATTCGATTATTTTCGTTATTTTGAATAAGGAACCGGGAATAAGTAGCTAACTTCACATCCCGTTACTTATTCGATTATTTTCGTTCTGAATAACGAACCGGGAATAAGTAGCCAACTTCACATCCCGTTACTTATTCGATTATTTTCGTTGTTCTGAATAACGAACCGGGAATAAGTAGCTAACTTTACATCCCGTTACTTATTCGATTATTTTCGTTTTTGTGAATAACGAACCGGGAATAAGTAGCTAACTTCACATCCCGTTACTTATTCAAATATTTTTCGTTATTTTGAATAAGGAACCGGGAATAAGCAGCTAACTTCACATCCCGTTACTTATTCGATTATTTTCGTTTTTGTGAATAACGAACCGGGAATAAGTAGCTAACATCACATCCAGTTACTTATTCGATTATTTTCGTTTTTGTGAATAACGAACCGGGAATAAGTAGCTAACTTCACATCCCGTTACTTATTCGATAATTTTCGTTGTTCCGAATAACGAACCGGGAATAAGTAGCTAACTTCACATCCCGTTACTTATTCAATTATTTTCGTTATTTTGAATAAGGAACCGGGAATAAGTAGCCAACTTCACATCCAGTTACTTATTCGATTATTTTCGTTCTGAATGACGAACCGGGAATAAGTAACTAACTTCACATCTCGTTACTTATTCGATTATTTTCGTTATTCTGAATAACGAACCGGGAATAAGTAGCCAACTTCACATCCCGTTACTTATTCGATTATTTTCGTTATTCTGAATAACGAACCGGGAATAAGTAGCTAACTTCACATCCCGTTACTTATTCGATTATTTTCGTTGTTCTGAATACCGAACCGGGAATAAGTAGCTAACTTCACATCCCGTTACTTATTCAATTATTTTCGTTATTTTGAATAACGAACCGGGAATAAGTAGCCAACTTCACGTCCAGTTACTTATTCGATTATTTTCGTTTTTGTGAATAACGAACCGGGAATAAGTAGCTAACTTTACATCCCGTTACTTATTCGATTTTTTTTTGCGTTTTTGTGAATAACGAACCGGGAATAAGTAGCTAACTTCACATCCCGTTACTTATTCAAATAGTTTTCGTTATTTTGAATAAGGAACTGGGAATAAGTAGCTAACTTCACATCCCGTTACTTATTCAATTATTTTCGTTATTTTGAATAACGAACCGGGAATAAGTAACTAACTTCACATCCCGTTACTTATTCGATTATTTTCGTTGTTCTGAATAACGAACCGGGAATAAGTAGCCAACTTCACATCCCGTTACTTATTCGACTATTTTCGTTATTCTGAATAACGAACCGGGAATAAGTAGCTAACTTCACATCCCGTTACTTATTCGATTATTTTCGTTGTTCTGAATGACGAACCGGGAATAAGTAACTAACTTCACATCCCGTTACTTATTCGATTATTTTCGTTATTCTGAATGACGAACCGGGAATAAGTAGCTAACTTCACATCCCGTTACTTATTCGATTATTTTCGTTATTCTGAATAACGAACCGGGAATAAGTAGCTAACTTCACATCCCGTTACTTATTCGATTATTTTCGTTATTCTGAATAACGAACCGGGAATAAGTAGCTAACTTCACATCCCGTTACTTATTCGATTATTTTCGTTGCTCTGAATAACGAACCGGGAATAAGTAGCTAACTTCACATCCCGTTACTTATTCGATTATTTTCGTTATTTTGAATAACGAACCGGGAATAAGTAGCCAACTTCACGTCCAGTTACTTATTCGATTATTGTCGTTTTTGTGAATGACGAACCGGGAATAAGTAGCTAACTTCACATCCCGTTACTTATTCGATTATTTTCGTTTTTGTGAATAACGAACCGGGAATAAGTAGCTAACTTCACATCCCGTTACTTATTCGATTATTTTCGTTGTTCCGAATAACGAACCGGGAATAAGTAGCTAACTTCACATCCCGTTACTTATTCAATTATATTCGTTATTTTGAATAAGGAACCGGGAATAAGTAGCTAACTTCACATCCCGTTACTTATTCAATTATTTTCGTTATTTTGAATAACGAACCGGGAATAAGTAGCTAACTTCACATCCAGTTACTTATTCGATAATTTTCGTTTTTATGAATAACGAACCGGGAATAGGTAGCTAACTTCACATCCAGTTACTTATTCGATTATTTTCGTTGTTCTGAATAACGAACCGGGAATAAGTAACTAACTTCACATCCCGTTACTTATTCGATTATTTTCGTTATTCTGAATAACGAACCGGGAATAAGTAGCCAACTTCACATCCCGTTACTTATTCGATTATTTTCGTTTTCTGAATAACGAACCGGGAATAAGTAGCTAACTTCACATCCCGTTACTTATTCGATTATTTTCGTTGTTCTGAATGACGAACCGGGAATAAGTAACTAACTTCACATCCCGTTACTTATTCGATTATTTTCGTTATTCTGAATAACGAACCGGGAATAAGTAACTAACTTCACATCCAAATACTGATTCAATTATATTAGTCATTTTGAATAAGGAACCGGGAATAAGAAACTATATACATGTATACAATGGACTCTCGTTACCACGGCATTCCTTCCAACGTTAATCTTTTGTAGCGACAGTATACTTTTAAACCGAGTTACTGCATCGTAACTCTGCAACTCCATCGTAGATCTTTATGTGTTTGCTGCGTTAAGTAATTACAGTGGAGAAACTGTTATTCTTTCCAACTTATTGCGTTTCAAACGCGTTTTAAAGCCGTTTAAGCCAATGACTTGGGTCTACAATTATAAAAACGGATATGCTACATTCTATTATGAATGTGACTTTAGATGTTAGCACTGTAGGTTAATGGGTCTTTTCGTATTGGAAAATTATTCTATTCAAACTTTTTGTTAACAGCGTAAACCTAAATCACGTAGAAACTGTCTGATCAGGATCTGCTCTGATTGCTTAGTCCGTAGACTTATTTCTTTAGATTCGATCATGGTTGTCTAGCGTCTCTGTAATCCCTGTAAATGAATATGCAAGAGGTCATGAAATCTTTAATAAATATTCTTAAGAGAAAAAAGAATTAATAAACACCAGTTAGCTCTGTTGACAGCAGACACCAAATTTGCTTTAAAATCAATTTCCCGATCCTTCTCGTATTATGTAAACGGCTTCACGCACGTTTGCAAATAGAGTAGATCCAGATCGGACAGTTCCTGTAGGAGCTGTCTGATCAGGTTCTGCTCTGTTGCTTATGAAATTCTGTTGATCTAATCCTATAGTTTCTGTCAGAGCCAAAGATCCCTTTGAAAAATTAGCATTGTGAAAAAAAGGCGTGTAAGAAAAAAATGAGTTCATGGAGATCGAGTTTTTGTAATGATACATGAGTACATGAAAGTTTGGCTTTGACAGTAATTGTACAACCAGACCTACCGGTATATTATTTCATAAGCAAACCGATAAGAGTAAGACCCTGATCAGTGATCAAGGAGCTACAGCAGAAGCTGTCTGATCTGGATGTACTCTGTTTGTAAATTTATTTCATTACGTTTGATCTGGGTCTACTGTGTTTGCATTGACATAAACAGGCACGTTGAGTGAAGGGTTTATAGTCGTGAAGAGATTTACTCACACATAATTTTTCATCGATTTCAATACCTAAAGATATTGGCAAAGAACACATCTTGCATTTTTCTTTCGGTGATCGAATTTTTTTTATCAGTGTTTAAAATTTTACTCCTTCTTTTATTTTGATAAGATCTAGATCTTTTACTCCTCCTTTTAATTTGGTAAGATCTAGATAAGATATATTATAACATGTATTTATACAGTCTCATGGCGTTCATTCATGTTGTGTAAAATGTCTTTCCGGCTACTGTACAGTAGGGTCCGTAGCAAATCTGGTAAAATAATTGTTGAATAGATCTAGATCAAATCAAGCTAAACTATCTAGAATTCACTTTATCTAAATTTAAAAGATATAAATCGTCGGGATTCAATTGTGCTAAGGTATAGATCTAATTAGTCAAAATATAGATTTCTTCTATTTTTTCGTGAACTAGTGATTCAATCCAGATAAGATCCAACTCATATCCAGATCAGATTAGATCAGATTAGATCATACCATATCAGGTCAGAAGTGATTCAGATCCAGATCCAAATCAGATCAAGATCAGACGAGATCTAGATCCAGATCAGATAAGATCAGATCGGGTTTGTTCATGTAATGAGAGTAGTTGAGTAACTTAGCGTGCGCAATTGACAAATTCATGATTAACAGATGTTCGACTCAACTCTATGTCATGTTATCAAGTCACACATATGTTGTAGCAGGTTGTACACATTGTTAGTAAATAAACATTACCAGCCTAGATTAAACAAGACGTATCTCATCGTCTGATTTGAATCCAAACTGTTAAAATATGTAACCAGATAAAGATCAACAAAGTCTTGAAATAATGAAAATCTACAAAATAATAAATGTATGCTCTAAAATGTGATGTCGGAAATCTTACGTAATTAGTGTGATATAAAACAGCATAGATCGAGGTTCTCTATCTATTAAACTCTATCACCGATTATCCTTTCACTCGTTCTCCTGAATAAAGCTGTTATTTATCTAAGAGTTTTGTGACCTTTATTATGCTAAGCACGATATGACTTGCATTTGTAAACACCTTGGATCCAGATGAGGCACCGAGATGAGGATCCAAGCTGTTTGACACTTGTTCAATAGTTTCTCATACAGTTTCTCAAAGCAGAAGTAAGTAAACAATGTAACAAAGCAAGTAAAAATGAAACACATCAGAATAATTTTCAGCACAAAATGAGTTAATTTAGATGCTGTGCAGTAACTGCAAACTCCGCCCAATTAGCCGGATTAACACATCTATATAGATCTTGACTTAGACTGGATAAACATATGATCTGATCCGATCTGATCTGGATCAAAATCTGGATCAAGATCTGGATCTGGATCTCATCTGGTCATATCTAGTCTGACTTTATGTAATCTGGGATGCTATGATCTAATCGAATCTTAACTGATCTGATCTGGATCTAGATCTAGATCTGATCCGATCTGCTTTGATCAAAACAAGTACACTATTAGATTTAGATCAGAACTAGATCAGATCCAGATCAGATTTTGATCTAATATAATCGTATCTGGATCTGAGCTGATCTTGATTTGAGTTGATCTGATCGGATACAAACCAGATACAGATCAGATTCCGATCAGCTTTATATCTGATCTATTCTTATCTCATTTCATCTCATCAATTCACATGAATCTCATCAATTCACATGAATATGTATCTAGGGATTATAGAAGTCGAATTTGAAGCTGGCTGCCAGTTGCCAGCTGACTAGTCGTGATCAACTCTGTTTTGATATGTTAAGAGCGAATTTGAAGCTGGCTGCCAGTTGCCAGTTGACGGTTCGCTAGTAAACAATTTCTGAAGTTACATTTGATTTGGCAGCTGGCTGCCAATTGCCGGTTGACTATTCAAATGAGTATTTATTACCAGTCAGAGTAAATCCTTGGAATTTGATTGGCAAGTTTGCTAAAAACTGCCGGGGTGTACAGAACCGTATTCGGGGGCTTCCACGGAGAATACAGAATTCAAATTTGACGTCGATTCGAAATTTCATATCGTCCTTAGTCCATTAATTCTTGACGGATTACGATAATAAACGTAAAAGATTGTTCCTCGTATGTTCCTCAATTTGACACTATCAACTTCTAGGTACAAAGTGTAACCGTTTAAACTCAAATGTTTACAAGTGAATATTGAATTCCTCTTTCGAAATTGCTCTGAGACGACGTCATATTTGCTCTGTGATGACGTCTCATGTCAGCAAAAATAAAAGTTGTTCCTTTCTTAATTAGGTAAGTCGGATCTCTGACTGGTAATAAATTAATTACGCGGTAATTTGGCAGGGTGTGAAGTTAACTACTTATTCCTGGTTCCTTATTCAGAATAACGAAAATAATTGAATAAGTAACTGGGTGTGAAGTTAGCTACTTATTCCCGGTTCGTTATTCACAAAAACGAAAATAATCGAATAAGTAACTGGATGTGAAACTAGCTACTTATTCCCTGTTCGTTATTCACAAAAACGACAATAATCGAATAAGTAACGGGATGTGAAGTTAGCTACTTATTCCCGGTTCGTTATTCACAAAAACGAAAATAATCGAATAAGTAACTGGATGTGAAGCTAGCTACTTATTCCCTGTTCGTTATTCACAAAAACGAAAATAATCGAATAAGTAACGGGATGTGAAGTTAGCTACTTATTCCCGGTTCCTTATTCAGAATAACGAAAATAATCGAATAAGTAACGGGATGTGAAGTTAGTTACTTATTCCCGGTTCGTTATTCACAAAAACGAACATAATCGAATAAGTAACTGTACGTGAAGTTAGCTACTTATTCCCGGTGCGTTATCCAAAAGAACGAAAATAATTAAATAAGTAACGGGATGTGAAGTTAGCTACTTATTCCCGGTTCGTTATTCGGAACAACAAAAATAATCGAATAAGTAACGGGATGTGAAGTTAGCTACTTATTCCCGGTTCCTTATTCAAAATAACGAAAAATAATTGAATAAGTAACGGGATGTGAAGTTGGCTACTTATTCCCGGTTCGTTATTCAAATTAACGAAATTAATTGAATAAGTAACGGGATGTGAAGTTAGCTACTTATTCCGTTTTCGTTATTCAGAACAACGAAAATAATCGAATAAGTAACGGGATGTGAAGTTAGCTACTTATTCCCGGTTCGTTATTCACAAAAACGAAAATATCGAATAAGTAACGGGATGTGAAGTTAGCTACTTATTCCCGGTTCGTTATTCACAAAAACGAAAATAATCGAATAAGTAACGGGATGTGAAGTTAGCTACTTATTCCCGGTTCCTTATTCAAAATAATGAAAATAATTGAATAAGTAACGGGATGTGAAGTTAGCTACTTATTCCCGGTTCGTTATTCAGAATAACGAAAATAATCGAATAAGTAACGGGATGTGAAGTTAGCTACTTATTCCCGGTTCGTTATTCACAAAAACGACAATAATCGAATAAGTAACTGGACGTGAAGTTGGCTACTTATTCCCGTTTCGTTATTCAAAATAACGAAAATAATTGAATAAGTAACGGGATGTGAAGTTAGCTACTTATTCCCGGTTCGTTATTCAGAGCAACGAAAATAATCGAATAAGTAACGGGATGTGAAGTTAGCTACTTATTCCCGGTTCGTTATTCGGAACAACGAAAATTTTCGAATAAGTAACGGGATGTGAAGTTAGCTACTTATTCCCGGTTCGTTATTCAGAAAACGAAAATAATCGAATAAGTAACGGGATGTGAAGTTAGCTACTTATTCCCGGTTCGTTATTCACAAAAACGAAAATATCGAATAAGTAACGGGATGTGAAGTTAGCTACTTATTCCCGGTTCGTTATTCACAAAAACGAAAATAATCGAATAAGTAACTGGATGTGAAGTTAGCTACTTATTCCCGGTTCGTTATTCACAAAAACGAAAATAATCGAATAAGTAACGGGATGTGAAGTTAGCTACTTATTCCCGGTTCCTTATTCAGAATAACGAAAATAATCGAATAAGTAACGGGATGTGAAGTTAGTTACTTATTCCCGGTTCGTTATTCACAAAAACGAACATAATCGAATAAGTAACTGTACGTGAAGTTAGCTACTTATTCCCGGTTCGTTATCCAAAAGAACGAAAATAATTAAATAAGTAACGGGATGTGAAGTTAGCTACTTATTCCCGGTTCGTTATTCGGAACAACAAAAATAATCGAATAAGTAACGGGATGTGAAGTTAGCTACTTATTCCCGGTTCGTTATTCAAATTAACGAAATTAATTGAATAAGTAACGGGATGTGAAGTTAGCTACTTATTCCGTTTTCGTTATTCAGAACAACGAAAATAATCGAATAAGTAACGGGATGTGAAGTTAGCTACTTATTCCCGGTTCGTTATTCACAAAAACGAAAATATCGAATAAGTAACGGGATGTGAAGTTAGCTACTTATTCCCGGTTCGTTATTCACAAAAACGAAAATAATCGAATAAGTAACGGGATGTGAAGTTAGCTACTTATTCCTGGTTCCTTATTCAAAATAATGAAAATAATTGAATAAGTAACGGGATGTGAAGTTAGCTACTTATTCCCGGTTCGTTATTCAGAATAACGAAAATAATCGAATAAGTAACGGGATGTGAAGTTAGCTACTTATTCCCGGTTCGTTATTCACAAAAACGACAATAATCGAATAAGTAACTGGACGTGAAGTTGGCTACTTATTCCCGTTTCGTTATTCAAAATAACGAAAATAATTGAATAAGTAACGGGATGTGAAGTTACTTACTTATTCCCGGTTCGTTATTCAGAGCAACGAAAATAATCGAATAAGTAACGGGATGTGAAGTTAGCTACTTATTCCCGGTTCGTTATTCGGAACAACGAAAATTTCGAATAAGTAACGGGATGTGAAGTTAGCTACTTATTCCCGGTTCGTTATTCAGAAAACGAAAATAATCGAATAAGTAACGGGATGTGAAGTTAGCTACTTATTCCCGGTTCGTTATTCACAAAAACGAAAATATCGAATAAGTAACGGGATGTGAAGTTAGCTACTTATTCCCGGTTCGTTATTCACAAAAACGAAAATAATCGAATAAGTAACTGGATGTGAAGTTAGCTACTTATTCCCGGTTCGTTATTCAAAATAACGAAAATAATTGAATAAGTAACGGGATGTGAAGTTAGCTACTTATTCCCGGTTCGTTATTCAGAATAACGAATATAATTGAATAAGTAACTGGGTGTGAAGTTAGCTACTTATTCCCGGTTCGTTATTCACAAAAACGAAAACAGTCGAATAAATAACGGGCTGTGAAGTTAGCTACTTATTCCCGGTTCCTTATTCAAAATAACGAAAAATAATTGAATAAGTAACGGGATGTGAAGTTAGCTACTTATTCCCGGTTCCTTATTCACAAAAACGAAAATAATCGAATAAGTAACGGGATGTGATGGTAGCTACTTATTCCCGGTTCTTTATTCACAAAAACGAAAATATCGAATAAGTAACGGGATGTGAAGTTAGCTACTTATTCCCGGTTCGTTATTCGGAACAACGAAAATAATCGAATAAGTAACGGGATGTGAAGTTAGCTACTTATTCCCGGTTCCTTATTCAAAATAACGAAAAATAATTGAATAAGTAACGGGATGTGAAGTTGGCTACTTATTCCCGGTTCGTTATTCGGAACAACGAAAATTTCGAATAAGTAACGGGATGTGAAGTTAGCTACTTATTCCCGGTTCGTTATTCAGAAAACGAAAATAATCGAATAAGTAACGGGATGTGAAGTTAGCTACTTATTCCCGGTTCGTTATTCACAAAAACGAAAATATCGAATAAGTAACGGGATGTGAAGTTAGCTACTTATTCCCGGTTCGTTATTCACAAAAACGAAAATAATCGAATAAGTAACTGAATGTGAAGTTAGCTACTTATTCCCGGTTCGTTATTCAAAATAACGAAAATAATTGAATAAGTAACGGGATGTGAAGTTAGCTACTTATTCCCGGTTCGTTATTCAGAATAACGAATATAATTGAATAAGTAACTGGGTGTGAAGTTAGCTACTTATTCCCGGTTCGTTATTCACAAAAACGAAAACAGTCGAATAAATAACGGGCTGTGAAGTTAGCTACTTATTCCCGGTTCCTTATTCAAAATAACGAAAAATAATTGAATAAGTAACGGGATGTGAAGTTAGCTACTTATTCCCGGTTCCTTATTCACAAAAACGAAAATAATCGAATAAGTAACGGGATGTGATGGTAGCTACTTATTCCCGGTTCTTTATTCACAAAAACGAAAATATCGAATAAGTAACGGGATGTGAAGTTAGCTACTTATTCCCGGTTCGTTATTCGGAACAACGAAAATAATCGAATAAGTAACGGGATGTGAAGTTAGCTACTTATTCCCGGTTCCTTATTCAAAATAACGAAAAATAATTGAATAAGTAACGGGATGTGAAGTTGGCTACTTATTCCCGGTTCGTTATTCACAAAAACGAAAATATCGAATAAGTAACGGAATGTGAAGTTAGCTACTTATTCCCGGTTCGTTATTCACAAAAACGAAAATAATCGAATAAGTAACTGGATGTGAGGTTAGCTACTTATTCCCGGTTCGTTATTCAAAATAACGAAAATAATTGAATAAGTAACGGGATGTGAAGTTAGCTACTTATTCCCGGTTCGTTATTCAGAATAACGAATATAATTGAATAAGTAACTGGGTGTGAAGTTAGCTACTTATTCCCGGTTCGTTATTCACAAAAACGAAAATATCGAATAAGTAACGGGCTGTGAAGTTAGCTTCTTGTTTGCTATTGAACATTCACAATCCATTGAATGTCGAACTGGGAACAAGGAACAAGTAGCCAACTTCACGGACATCTTCTTCGGGCTCTCTTGATTTGCCTATGGCCCATTTAGATAGTGTGTGCCGTTTAATCTGCATGTAGCTATTTACGACACAAACATGCACATCCAGTTTAACCTACATGCGGGACCTAACTTGGAATTTGCAAACATCTTGGATCCAGGTATGATGTCGGATAACTTCATCAGATCCGAGTTGCTTGAAGTTCAGTTAATAGTGTTTCAAAACCTTGAACGAATCTGAATTAGATTAGTAACAGTGCACCCAGACTAGAGTGTGAGTAAACATCACATTGTACAGAGAGATGAGAGTTAACTTTTTCGCTGCCGAATCTTGTCGTCTGCAAACTCCGTCGTCTGCTTCAAATATCATTCGTTTATAGTTCTTCATTCACATTTGAAAAAAATAACAACAATATGATGGCAGTAACAAACAGTTTGGATCCAGATAAGACGCCGAGGTACTCGGCGTCTCATCTGGATCCAAACCGTTTGCATAGGTAATCACAGTTTCGACTTTGGCAGCGAGAGAGTTAAATCGATATTTCCTTGACGTTTAACCTTGAAATGTTGTCTCATGCATCAATGTTCCGATGATGAAGTTATCTACGACAGTAATTTATTTCCCGGGCATATTTACGATGTATTTATGCGATTCAGGGGAGTGCTTCTGTCAATGAATGTTTTGGTTGTAATCCAGTCTTGACACAACGGATGTTTAACCCTTACTCTGATGTTAAAAGATGTCTGTTACAATTACGAGCTGCTAAAATGTTTACTCACTATATCGACCAGTTAACTCTTTCGCTGTCAAAGTTTGTCGTCTGCAACCTCTGTCGTCTGCAACAATTTTCAATTTGTATTATGTTTTCTTCATTTTCGTTTCAAAAAACATTTTGAATCCTAATGAGACGCCGAGTTACTCGGCTTTTCATCTGGATCCAAAACAGTGTGCATAGTTTACCAGAGATGGCGACATTCGCAGCGAAAGAGTTAAAACCATTGGTGAGCTGTTATCTGAAAAGCAGCTAGCTTGGATCCTAATGTGACGCCGAGTTATTTGCCATCTCATCTGGATCGAAGCCATTTTCAAATTCCAGTGGGCCGTTCTTAGAAGGCAAAGGGTTAAGATCAACTGTTTATCTTTGTTAAACAACACATCACCAAATTGTGTTATATGCATGGGCATCAATGCCTTTAAGTTCTATTGCTTTTATTGTTGTTTTGAACAGTGATGTAGCGATGCTTCATTTACAGGAATAGATATTAACCCATTATTCCATGGATATTCATAAAATAGATCATGACATCATGCATATTAATCAGATTATTTTTTAAAATAGCATACTAGCACATGAAATGTTTGCCAAAGCAAAAATCTGGAGAACGGGATCTATATAATATCTATAAGTAAACAGAGCAGACCCTGATCAGACGGCTCCTACAGGTCTACTCTGTTTCCAGAAAGGCGTGTTGAGTATGGAATAAAGGGTTAAAACGTCTGAAGAAATTAGGTCTACTCAAGCTATGGCGTCTTAACCCATTTGCTCCCACGATCCCATATATGGGACGAAGGCAAACAGTGTAGAGTCTGGTCAGACGCCGCATATTGCGGCGTCTGATCAGAGTCTGCACTGTTTGCTGATAGGAAATTCAATATAAAACAAAACGAAATTGAATATTTCGACCAGACATCCCTTAGATAAAAATAGACTTATCCAATATATAAGCATGGAAGAATCCACTGGGAGCAAATGGGTTAATACTTTATTCGCTTTCGAGTGGTCCACCAAACTCTTTATTGTGACCACTCTTCAGTAGTGTCTAGAAGAGTGGCCTCACCATACAGTAAGGCAGTGACAAACAGATGGACTCTGGTGAGGCGCCGAGCTTGGAAATGTTAACATAGGCGTAGTTATCCAAGAGCGTCCAAATAATGTGTCACAAATTCTCTGATTTCTAAGACATGCATTAAGTTATGTAGCCATGTGATTAAGTTTGTAATGGTTTTATATGCGAGGTCACATTATAAACTCGTGTTATGATCTGTTTGAATTACATGTATTCAGTATTATCCGAATCACGCAATAGTTGAAACAAATGCATGTAAAACCAAAGAAACCGTTCTGCGCTTGAATTAGGCAGTTTATCTGCTTAATAACTTTATATGTTAATTCTGACTTTTTGGCACATTTGCACACATTAGTTTCTAAATATTTCTGTAGACATAATACCAAATTGAATTATGTTCTGCATGTTTCAAGTTTATCCAATTCGATATTATTTGTCGAGCCTTGAACTACTGGTATCTCGCTGCGTTGTCGTCTGCAACCTTTGTCGTCTGCTTCTGTAATTTTATTTGTAAATTTTTCCGTTTCAAACATTTATCCACAACATCAAATAGTATGGATTCCGACGAGACGTCGAGTTACTCAGCTTCTCATCTGGATCCAAACTGTTTGCCATGGTAATCGCAGATTCACGACTGTCAGTCTGACAGTGAAAGAGTTAATGACTAACATTTGCCTGGATTATTTCTGCTGTAGATTTTACTGTATATAGTAAAACCTCTCTAATGCGACCACTTAATGAATAAACATGGGTGCCGTTATAATCAGGTGATTGCTTAATGTAGTACAAAAGTAATGCAGAAAGCTCATCTAGGAGCTTTTTGCATTACTTTTGTCCTGCATTAAGCTACCATCTGCCTCTACCGCCCAAAATTATACTTCTTTTAGGTGGTCGCATTTGAGGGGTTTCTGTATTATGATTTATATGACTTATAAATACAATGTAGTTGAGAACATTGGAAGCAAACATGTATAAACGTGTAAACGATAGGAGAAGTTTGACAAACAGACAGCTGATTGATCATTTACCTGATAGAGATACTATTTTAAAAACAGAGTAGACCGAGATAAGACATTTGCTGTATGGTTTGTCTGATCATGGTGTACACTGTTTATCAAATAATAAACCGTTTCTACGGTTTCTGAAATGGCCGAAAATGCCCTTGTTCACTGGCCATATACAATTCACTTTAAACCTTTCCTTTATAAATACGCCTTTCTACGCCTCTGTAAAAATCACTTTTTGAAACCATTGTGATAAATAGAGCATTTGCTCTTATGGAGCAAATGTTCTATTTATCACAATGGTTTCTAAACTACTCGATTCTAAAATGTCCCTTTTCTCTAGTAAATGCTCCTTTTTGGTAGATTTATTCAAAGAGGTTGGGTCTAACCTGTGGAGGAATGAGTTAATAATATTCATGAAGTCAATTATTCATAATGTAAAGAGATAAAATCTTTAAACAGACGACCGCTTAATGCAGAAAGACATTAACGCTATGCTACGTTTTGGAATTTTCAGTAGGCTTGCGGTAACCATTAAAACCCCATTTTGACACAGGGTCTTCACTGTTTTTGTCATTCCAACTCTTGGAGCATATTTAATCCTTTCATACTGAGAGGACTCTACATATAAACACTGATAAGTTGTCCCAGTTGATTCAGGGTTGAACGGGTTAAACATTAGATATATACGCTGGGGTTTAACGTCCATATCTTGTAATACGCTCGTATTACAACACCAAGGTTCGAACCCCGCCGGTCCAAGTCCTTTGGATAGGACTTTATAAGCCGATGTCCGATGTATCAGTGCTGGACATCTAAAAGACCCGGAAAACGCTATCGATAATGAGAGCTGGGTATTGTGCCTAGTTTTCTCTGTATCAGCTTCCCTTTCTCCCGAGCGTCCAGTTAGCCCACAGTTGTAAGAAACGGGCGTTAATGATACAACCAGCCAACCAATCATATCTTGTTTGGAGGCGGGGATTCGGATGCAGAAGAACATTCTTTAGCTCTTTTACATGTCAAAGTCTATGCATCGCCATGACACAGAGCCAACCAGTTCAAGCACTACTCTTATATGATTAGAGCTAAGCTAGAGAGCATTTCGAAGTCTTTGGTAAGGTTCAGTCTGAAATCGAACCCGCGATCTCGCATTTCGAAACGAATGCACTTGCAAATTAGCCACCGACAACTTCGAGCATTAGACAGAACTTGTCAAGAAAACATACCAGGCACATAACTTATTCAATCATACCGATGTACTGACAAACCACATGACAGAGGGTCGTCAACATATAGATTAAACCGTTACCAGCCAGTGATGTAAAATCAAAGTTTTGGCTTTCACGAACACGTCTCTGTTTCAGATCATCTGTACATTGTCATTATAAACCTATAAAGGTTGCATCTTGCGGTACAGTAAACTATGGCTGAAGCGACAATTAAAGGATATTTAGTTCTAGAGATTTTGGGTTAAACTGGTTGAAAGGCTCTTATTAACCCATTCCCTCATATTAACGACTTTTGACGACTCTGTAAAAGTCACTTTGTGAAATCATTGTGATAAATAGAGATTTTGCTCCTATAGGAGCAAATGTTCTATTTATCACAATGGTTTCAAACTACAAAATTCTAAAAGTTTCCTTTTCTCTAGTTAATGCTCCTTTCCGGTAGATTAATTCAAAGAGGTTGTATCTAAAATAGCCTTTGATGTAACGGGTTAAATCAATAAATGGTCACTTGAAACATAACTGGCTCTACGCAGTTTGTCATTCAACAACGTTGTTTACCTTTCGTACACTGTTTTTCTACATATTGAGGTCTGTCTTGTCCATGTTTGATTGCCAAAATTAGATGAAATAGTGGGCCACGTGAACTATGGAAGAAGAATCTAAAGTGACATTAACCATATACAGCTAGCAACTACAACAATACAACACATTCTTCTCTAACTATTGCTGTTGCTGTGTTACTACTACATATACTACTGTTACTGCTGCTGCTGCTGTGTTACTACTACATCTACTACTGCTACGGACGCTGCAGCTGTAACTGTACATATTATGACAACGTCTCTAACTATTGCTGTCGTTGTGTTACTACTACATCTACTACTGCTACTGATGTTGCAACTGTAACTGTACATATTATGACAACGTCTGTAACTATTGATATTACTACTTCCAATTTTACTGCTACAAGAACAAATATTACTTTTTAACCCTATAACAGATAAATAATAACTGTTTCTAAAGCTGTTAATCTGTCCTAATTCACCGGCAAATTACAAAGTTGTTTCAGTTGGCGTTGAGATGTTGTTTAAAGTATGTATTCATAATGTTCCAGTTACATTCATCTACTGTATTATGTTTCTGGCAAACACTAGCATTTTCAAGGCACGGTTTACAGTAATAAACGGATAACACACCTACAATGTATCAAATTACGTTTTCATGAATATTAAATTTTATATATTTGGAATAAATTTCTTTTTTTTCAGTAAAACCAAGTTGGTTTATCCATACATGATTATCCTGATCAGACGGTTTCTGCAGCAACCATTTGATCTTGGTCTTCTCTGTTAACTAAGGCTATAAAATGTATTTTATGAGGAACAAGGTTAAATGTATTTGCCTGTGGATCTATGTATCCCAATGCGAAGATATACAATTTACAAAATTTCAATTGTAATTTGTGTGAGACATTGTTTCCAGTGTTGATGCCTATGGGAAAACAAATTTCAACATTCTATTTTAGCTGTACAGTAAAATCCCTATAAACCGGAATTTTAGTACAGTAAAACCCCGCTAATGCGACACCACCAAAAAGGGGCGTAATTCTGGGTGGCAGAGGCAGGTGGTAGCTTAATGCAGAACGAAAGTTATGCAGAAAGCTCCTATAGGAGCTTTCTGCATAACTTTCGTTCTGCATTAAGCAACCACCTGCTTTTGACGATATCAGTGGCTGTTTATTAAGTGGTCGCATTAGCGGGGTTTCACTGTAGAAGAATTTAGATACTTTTATGCAGGTGGCTGCTTAATGAGGTCCATGCTGGGTGAAAATCATGCAGAAAGCTCCTGGATGATCTTTCTGTATGAGATTCACCGAGCGTTAAGCTGCCACCTGTCTCAAAGTCCGATACAGTAAAACCTCTCTATAACGGCCACTAAATTGTGTTAATTAGCTGGTATTTAGGGCAGGTGGCTGCTTAAAGCAAGGTGAAAGTAAAACAGAACGCTCCTATAGGAGCGTTCTGTTTTACTTACACCTTGCTTTAAGGAGCCACCTGCATTTAAGACAAAATACTTTATGTATTTAGTGTCTGTTATAGAGAGGTTTTACTGGTATTTATACAAAACGTCCGATTTAGAGGGGTTTTACTGTAAATTCGTGGTTTTATGGTGCGTATATCCGGTAGGTTTACAAGAGTTTCGTCATTTTTTATTTATGTCTGAAACTTATATAATACATTTAACTTGATATGTGTAATTGTTTATGTAAGAAATAATGGCATCATGAATATTTATTAGATATTTTTAATAATGGTATATGGACACAGAATATTCCGGCAGTGACAGAACCTGTATACTCAGATCTATAGTGTGCTGTAAGCAAACAGAGCAGACGCTTGTCAAAAGACGTCTATATAAATATAATGTATGAAAACCACTATCTGTTTTATAATCATTTAATTTAACTTTTACATGACAGGGACACGTACTTCCCAAACACAGGAGACTCAGATCAGACATCTCATTGTATCTATAGGAGATGTCTAATCAGGGCCTGCTCGGATTGCTTATGCAATAATCATTGTTCATATGCTCAAAATTGTTCAAACATAGCACACCTAGGTCTAACAACTCCTGTACAACTTATCTTACTATTTGTGATTACATGTTTCAGATTTGATTTTCTTACATGCATTTCTTTATTATATATTTTAATACAAGAATGCTATTAAATTATACTCAAAATGGGCGGAGTATTGTATGAATATTCATGAAGTAAAGGGTTAAAGGTTTTGTTTATATAAAGGGTCTTAATCAACATAAATTATGTATTCAGAAATATATGAGGTACTTAACCCATTCCCCCCATAGGCTATTTTCAGACACAACCTCTTTGAATCAATCTACAGACAAGGAGCATTTACTAGGGAAAAGGAAAACTTTAGAATTGTGTAGATTTGAAACCATTGTGAAAAATAAAGCATTTGCTTCTACAGGACAAATGCTCTATTTATCACAATGGTTTCATAATATGTGACTTTTACAGAGGCGTAGAAAGGCGTATTGATTTAGGAAAGGGTAAACCTTACCAATATGTAAAACAAATGTCTGCGCAAATTTGATTCTGGTGCAACTACTTCCGATTGGATCAAGTGTTTGAGAAACTATTGAGCGAGTGTCATACAGCTTGGATCTTAATGTGACGCTGAACTACACGACCTTTCATCTGGATCCAAACAGTCAGGATTAAAAGTAAACTTATTATATTAATTTGGGTCAACCCTTTCCCTGTTCTTTTTTTAGTTCACCTTCCAATACCTACTAAACATTCTTGAACAAAATAGTTATAATGAAATATGGAAGGTGGAAATGTAGCCATGCTAGAAAATAAAGAAACAGATATTTCAAATTCCATTAGCAAATAGAGCAGACTGATCACTTGAAAACAAGTTTATATGGGGGAAAGAGTTAAATACAGTATCTCAAAGGAGAAACACATTGCTTTGCAGCTGTACTGTTTCTCAACCCTTTCCCTGGTTTCTGCTTATTCCAACTTCCAATACCTACTGAGTATTCATGGACACAATAGTTATAATGAAATATGGCAGATGGAATCTTGTAGCATTTTAGGAAGTAAAGAAAAATAGTTTAAATTCCATTAGCAAACAGAGCAGGTCCTGATCAGGGTCTACACTGTTTGCAAATGTTTGAAAACAACTATCTCAAATGAGTAACACTGTTTTACAGTTGTACTCTTTAAACTGCACTTGTACATTAGTATCAATACCTATCTTTCAGACATATGGTAGTTTAATGCAGGACGAAAGACATGGTGGAAATTTCTAAACGAACTTTCTGCAAGACATTCATCTTACACTAAGCAGCAACCTTAGTAAAAAAGATTTAAATTATTCTATACTTAAATGTCCAGTTGAAAGAGATGCTGCTGCATTACTTAATAATCCCACGTGCTTGTACGTATACTTGTAGATTTGCTTGTCTAATATAGATTGATAACTGTATTCTTGTCTCTCATTATTTGTAACTTGCGTGCAATAGGAAGCCGCTATATGTAATTAACTCATATTCCGGTGCAAAAAAGGGATGTCTGCTTAAACTCTGTTCTGTGGCAATTTAATTAACCTTTTACTCCATAAATACGATTCTCAACGCCTTTGTAAACAGGAGCCATCTGATCAGGGTCTGCTCTGTTTGCTCATGAAATAATATAGGTATGATTGGACTGGCTCCGGAGGAAACGCCGAATAACTCAATGTCTCATCAGGATCGGACAAGTGGTCAACACTTTTGTTTCAAACTCTTGTACGAAACAGAAATAAAATGCAAAAGATCAGATTTCTTGGCATATATTTTTTCCAGCATGTTTACATATGTGGTCGAACAGGGAGGCTTTACTGCAGCAGAAACAGTAGTAGTGATAGAAGACATAGTAGAATTATCCTGCTAAAAGTACTGTTAACTAAAATTCCGATATGTTTCAAGTTTAACTAACCTACGCTTTATCCAAGCTTTGAAAAAAACTTGAACGAGTATCCAAAGGCTTGCCTCCAACTGAGACTCCGTGTTACTTCGTGTCTAATCAGAATACAAGCTGACAATACGAATCTGGGTCTAGGTTATAAAACCTTCTGAGTCAGAGTCAGAAATCATTAACATGCTTGAGAATGATCTCATACTCAAGTGGAAAACTTTAAAACCTCGCGACCAAGTATCAAACAGCGGGGTAGTGAGCATGAGTTTCAACCATAGCAGCAGTAACAGTATTTCATTATAGAAATGTCAGACTTATTACACATAGCTTTGTATTACACGTAGCCGTACTTGTAGGTTGTGCAATGTAATACAGACATCATCTGTATTCACTCCCTGAGTCCCTAGCTATTTCTTATACCCGACATTCTAACAGTTTCCCTCATACAAACGCCTTTTCACGCATTTGAAGAGTAGACCCAAATAGGAGTCGTTTGATGGGGGGGGGGGGGGGGGGGGTTCTGCGATGTTTGCTAATGTAATTTGATAGATCTGTTTCTTTACTTTCTAAACTAGCTATGCTTTGCCAACGTCCATATTTCGTTATGTTTTGTCCATAAATACTCAGTAATATTGAAATTTGGAATAAACACAGAACGGGGAAAGGGTTAATAGCTTTCTTTGATATTAGTCATAACAAATAATTGATTGAATAGTTCAGATACACAGCCGTTGCACTTTAAAGCGACCACTTTATGAAAATATGAATATACATTGTTATCTTACAACATGAGCCGTCTGATCGGGGTATACTCTGTTTGCAAAGACGTATTTATGTGCGAATTGTTGGAGCAACGGGCTATGACCCAGCACTATTCCATTTCAAGGTGGTCACTTTAGAGAGATTTTACTGTATTATTATTATAGGTACAGTAAATCCTCTCTATAACGGCCACTAAATCATGTTAATTAGTTAGTATTTAGGGCAGGTGGCTGCTTAAAGCAATGTGAAGGTAAAACAGACATTCACATTGCTTTAAGCAGTCACCCGCCCCTTTTACACAAACTACTTGATGTAATTTAGTGGCCGAGAGCTTTTACTGTATTTCTTAAAATGGTTCATTGTAACAATATGCTTTTATACTGAAGGTGAGTTAAGCTGTACTAACTGAGTCAAGCTGGTCGTATTTGCATTATGGTATGGGTTATTACAAATACATGTATATGGTCAACAGAACTAAATACAGTGTCCATATTAATATTACACGATTTGATATTGATACAAAAATGGAAAAAGTTACTTCACTGTCTGAGTCTGTTTTCGTGTCCCAAGAGTTTTCGAAATGTCATTCACGGTCTATGTATTCGAGGTTCAGATGTGTTTGAAAAGAAAATGGTTTAGGCAGACAATTCACCACCCATTCTGGCATGGCCAAGGTATTATGTTCATTAACAAGAAAAATGCGTTACGTATGGGAGCTGGACTACTTGAAGACACACAGCGCTAGAAAATAATGATTGACTTAAAACCATTTTAAATTTAAACTGAGCATGCTTAAATTATAATCATTGTCTTCATGTAAATGCAATTTTCACGCATTTGCACACGTTTGAAACAACAGATCTAGATCAGACGGTTCCTGTAGATTCCGTCTGAAAGGTGATAGGAGTCTGCTCTGTTTGCTTATGAAATTTCATGTATAATAGATCAATCTCAACTATGTCTACCAATATAAAAAAAAACTGCCATTATAAAAACTCAACCAATAAATATTCATAATACCATTACTTCTTACATGAGTATTGTCCACAATCCATATGTATTACGAAATATAACGCCTGTGTAGCGATTTGAATACAGCAATGTCTATTCAACTGTAGAGGCCGCCATGTTTTAACTGTGTCACGTGTTTAATTTCGTTCGGTTTTATTGAACAATGCAGCAGTGCAGAAAATACGGGCGTGTGCAAAAAGTAAACCGTTTTAAGATATTTCTTTGAAGCAAAATATAGATGGCAACAGCAGTCACTGTGGCCTTTCTTGTTACAATTATGAATCAAAAGTCTCCCGGAGAAAATGTTTTAAATGACCTTATACACAGCGAGTGTTTGTGACTGAGAACAACATGTCTCAATGCCTACAACAGCTAAATTAAATTCTAACGTGCAAAAGATTTGACAATTGGAAGGGCCAAAATCATGAAAGCACAATATATCATCCAAATAATTCTCGTTAGGACTTAATTCGACAGAACTGGAGGCGACTTTCATACTGATGGCCCTCAAAGGAAATCGGAGGCGAGCACCAAATAATCTAGACAATACATCACTTTCGTTTATCGTTTTCATTTTTAAAAAGACAATCGAATATTTTCGTTAAAGCGATATATTTATATTTGTCATTTAAAACTTCTTACATAACAGTTTTTCATAACAAATCATAGATTTTTCGAGCCAATAAATAACACTCTACCATCATGGATACATTGTTTGGCCAAAAGAACAAGAGTCAAGATTCTTTCCATATTATGTTAGATTTAATAATTAAACAATATAATTTTGGTCAATGTGACACCGGGACATGCAGTGTTCATGAAGAAATATATGAACACAGTATAGTCATCATAAAGATGTTCATATGCCTTAATATTTCAAGCGGGTCGTATTACCCATTGAGTTAGTTGTTGGCAATATAAATCAGTTCGTGATTAGTTCCTAGGTGGTATTATTATACCACATTTATATAGCGCACTTTTCACACAGGATATGTGCGTTCAAAAACGCTAAAAGTACCTAGTTATAGTCTACTTTCAGTCCGAAGGACTGCTCAGCCGACTGTACATTTACTCCCTCTGGTCATTGAGTCATTCGCCTACAATAATAAGTACTGCTAACACATTGCGCATTCATGCAGCTGCAGTACCGGCTGGTGACTCTCACATGTGCCCATTTTAACCGCTGGATGGAGAGGAGGTGCGGATGGGAGACACCGAAAAGCGTCTCTGAAATTTCCGGGAGGGACCGGGATTTGAACCCCGGAGCTCCGGATTGGTATCCAAACGTGTTACGACTAGAACACCGCACACCGCAACATATCAGAACATATATTTATTTTAAGAACATTAACGATTTATCAACAGCAATCCAGTTTAACACATCTGCAGGATTTCAGCTCCGAGAACAATTCATATGTAAGATTCAAGTGTATTATAGGGAACGTATGATGTCACACAATCTTGTGAGGACGGATTGCTTTGAATCTATAATAAACAATATAGCGACAACAAAACTAATTTAACATTCCCCTGTTTGGATTTTATTTCAAAAGTTCAATACCTACTGATTATTCATGGACAAAATGACAAAATACTTATAATGGAATGTGGAAGGTTGAACACTGTAGCCATTTTAGAAACTAAGCAAACAGATAAATTTGGTATTACGTGACATAGATCTAAGTGTAGAAAGTTTTACGACAGTCGTGCTTATTTTCAGCTGTGGTCCTCTACACTAGGGCCATATCTCTGCCGTTATTGGTCTGCCAAGGAAAGAATCCCTATAATATACAATGTAATTTATAGTAATTCACAATTCGGTAATTGGAAAGTTCGTTAAACAAGAATTGCCACTGTTGCGTAGTGACAGATACCCCCGAAAAAGCCTCCATGCCAATTTCATGTAATAATGTACTGAAAAGTTGTACCAAGTTTTTTTTAAAACGTTCAATTTATAAGAGAATAAGAAGCCGGTCAAGAATGACAGCATATATATGTTTCACACATGTGACGAATTCGTATATGTGAAATTTACAGTTCAGCACTGCTTTCTTCAAAATAGTAGAACACACGCAAGCATGCTGTGAAGAAGGATTTAACATCATACGGTCCCCGAGCACTCATTTTAATGATGTAGGAAAGAGGACTACGTGCAAAGCAAGCTGCAGACCTTGGACTTGAGCAGATGCTGATGTTTAAAATAATTGATTTTTTTTGTAAATCATTCACGTGTGCTAGAGATGCAGTATTGATTTATAAGCACGCTTGCTAAATCAAAATGAAGTCTGCTCAGATTCTGATCTGCCATAGTGTGTATTTACTTTCGATCCGTTCAAATGTTTTTGAAACTGTTGCCACGCTTTTGAAACGCTTGTTTACTCGACGCCAGTGTGGCTGTTCTTAGCTGGTGAAAGGTTAACTCAACATGTAACTGAACAATATACTGTATGAACACGCACTCATTAGAACAAGAATAAAACTGACAAACAGGCAAAGAAAATAGAACAGACACTTGCGTAATTCTATAAGTTCAATTATATCAGAAATGTTTATATCTTTATAATGTTAAAACAACTTGAATCCAGATGAGACACCAAGAAACCCCGCGTCTAAGCAGCATCCACGTAGCTTGATACTTTGTCAACAGTTTCTCAAGTACATGATCGAATCGGAAACACAGTGAAAACGCGATTATTCGAACACTCAAATACGGACCATTATTGACTATTAACACAGGTGGCAGCTTAATGCAGAGTGAAAGTCATGCAGAAAACTCCTGTAGGAGCTTTCTGCATAACGTTCACCCTGCATTAAGCAGCCACCTGCCTACAAAGACATAAATGTTTCATAATTAAAAGTTCGTAGTATCGAGTTTTTACTGTAAGTAATATAGGCAGCTGATCGGGTTTGCCCTGAATACCAAACTACTTCACACAATTTAGTGGCCGTTATAGAGAGGTTGTACTGTATTTCATAAACAAATCGAGCTGACTCTGATAATACGGCTCATGTTGGGACCGTCTGATCTGGATCAACTCTATTGAATGAACGCTTATCAATACGTTTCTCATATCTATCGTATCCAGGAGCAGAGATCAAGACTCTGTGGTGTAAACAAGATCGACCATGTTGTCAATTGGTGTGCATTTAAGTAATTATATTTTATGTTCACACGGATGCGCGGCCTTGGAACATCACGATTACCAATGGTAACTAGAAATCAATAGAGAAATTATGAATAACTACGAACTCGTCAATTTTTTTTTCAGATTTATGAAATTGCGTAAATAATGAGCTTAAATGCAATTCATTTGCATTTAAATGTGATTTCCTGAATTTACAATATGGAACCAGGGGAATTTCTCTTCAAGGTTGTATCAGTAAATCGGTTAATGGAAGGTCTATGGGCGATGAATTTAATTTGAAAAATATTTCGCCGCTCTCAGTCGTCTGGATCTGAACTCAAAATATTGTATTGAACTTAATCAGAGAGCGTTATCAAATATTCTTTCTTAGGTTTAAGTAAGTAAATGGTTGAGATAGGCTTTATGACACTGCGAAGCAAGGTAGTTAGATTTAATGCTACATTTACAGTAAAATATCGATGCTACGAATTTCCAGTAAGGAAGAATTTATGTCTTTGTAGGCACGCGGATGCTAAATGCAGGGTGAAAGCCATGCAGAAAGCTCTTATAGGAACTTTTTGCATGACTTTCACCCTGCATTAAGCTGTCACCCTTGTTAAGGCTCAATAATGGTATGTAGGTGAGCGTTCGAATAATTTAATACAGTATTTTCACTGTATACAAAACTTAAAAAATAATAACCACATCAAGAGGAATGCATAGTGTTCTGGTGCGGTCTTATTACAGATCGTACGACTGACTAAAATTATCACAAGTTCTAACATACGGCGATTTGCAACTGGAACTGGAAATCCAACTGAAATTGTCAGAAGTTCTAACAGCTAGAACTGTAAATCCAACTGAAATTGTCATAAGTTCTTAACAGCTAGAACTGGAAATCCAACTGAAATTGTCAGATTTTCTAACATACGATGGTTGCAACTAGACATCGTGATCGTCACGTGTTCAAATTTATGCTAATTGCTCTCGTACGAAGTTAGCCTTAACTCGTCGCTTGCTGAATTTTAAAATACATTTCACCTTCTTTACCCATGTCCTGTTGTATATTTACAAATATTTTCACTGTGTACAATTATTTCGCTGTGCAATCACTGCTGTGGAGTGCACTGGTTGCACAATCAACCTGTAAATAGTGCAGATCCTGATGAGACAGCTCCTGCAGGAGCTGTCTCATCTGGGTCTTCACTATTTACAGGTAGATATATTGACGTGTATAGCAAGCGAAGGGTTAGTTGCTGCACACACGAATGTGCGATAATCTCAGGTATCCGAATGGTACCGATTGTCGTATAGTAGGACGTACTCTGATTTTGTTTTTACGATCTTCAGTAAAACAGCCAATGACGTCCGTCTTACTGAACATCGTAAAGCGAAACTAGTCGTATGTCAAACTACCGAGATAGCAGAAATTATCACATCGCACATGTTTGATATGCAGCAATAACGGCTCACTTGGTATTGCATAAAGTATTGTAAAGATTAATACAACGATCTATCTACCCGCAACCGCGATCGTCGTAGGCTAGAACCTACCAAGTTTAGTCGTATGAACTTTAGTAAGATGGACTACTGTATTCTGTGATGAAACATGGTCCTTAACCTTTACATGCTGAGCAAAATAAAACCAATTACTTCACTTGCCTTATTAATCCCCCACCGGTTACCGGTTGGGGGACTATAGGTTTGCTCGAATTCGTCTGTCTGTCTGTCCGTCTGTCCGTCCGTCTGTCCGTCCGTCTGTCACGCTTCGTGTCCGGGCCATATCTCCTACAAAGTTATGCCAAATTCATTATAACTTCACACATTGAAGAAGCATGATGAGGGCTAGTGTCATGCACAAGGGTCATAACTCTAGCATCAATATTTTTGGAGTTATTCCCCTTTTACATATTTTTTGTCCGGACAATAACTCTTTATCTACTGGTTCAATTGATTTGAAACTTCACATATGGAACAATCATGATGAGGGGCATTGTCATACACAAGGGCCATAACTCTAGCATCAATATTTTTGGAGTTCTTCCCCTTTTTCATATTTTCTTGTCAGTCCGTCTGTCACACTTCGTGTCCGGGCAATATCTCCTAGAAAGTTAGGCCAAATTCATTATAACTTCACACATTGAAGAAGCATGATTAGGAGTAGTGTCATGCACAAGGGCCATAACTCTAGCATATATATTGTTGGAGTTATTCCCCATTTCATATTTTCTTGTCCAGTTAATAACTCTTTATATACTGGTTCAATTGATTTGAAACGTCTCATATGGAACAAGCATGATGAGATGTAGTGTCATGTACAAGGGCAATAACTCTAGCATCAATATTTTTGGAGTTACTCCCCTTTTTCATATTTTCTTGTCGGGACAATAACTTTTTATTTACTGATTCAATGTATGAAAGTAGGTACTAATACCATTCAGGTGGTCATGTATATACCATGGTCAACCACACCATGGATGGGTGGGGTGGGGAGAGTGGAGGTTTTTTTCAGTCCGGTGGGGGACTCATGTCTTGCATAGCAATACAACATGCCCTTGTTTAATTTAATGTGTTATATTTTTTCAAAAAATATACCCTGTGTGGTCATGTAGTTTTGAGTCCCGGCGTTATGCCAAGATATTGATGTCTCATCCGGATCCAAACTGTTGACACAAGTAATAGCAAATTCTGGAACAGTAGTAGGAGCTAATTAAAACATAGTATATTGAACATATATTAAACATAGTATATTGGTTCTAGGTAATGCATCAGCAAGATTGATTGACCTTGAAAGCAATATCAGCATGTATTGCATCACCGGTTCTATTGACATGCAAATACAGCATTGAAGTAATGTTTGAATAGGGATTGGAAAATCATTATTCTGATAAGCCTGAAATGACTTACATGTTCATGTAATTTGAACTCAGATGAAACGCCGCGTAACTCTGTGTCTCATCAAAATCCACATTGTTTGACAGACGGTCAATAGTTTCGCTAAAGCTTGAAGGTAGGAGAGGGGACACTGTGTGTCAGAATAATTTTTGCTATTGGACTTCGATATCTCGACTCGGATAACTCGTACGTCAAGAGAGAAGTTCGGTACATATACTTCCTAATTTACAATACAGAATTGTTCTAAAATGTATATAACTATGCCTATCTAGAAACACAGGTGTCAGCTTAATATAGGTCAAAAGTAATGCTGAAATCTCCTACAGGAGATTTCAGCATTACTTTAGACCTACATTAAGCTGGGAACTTGATAAATTGTTCAGATTAGAAATCGGATGACTCGAACCTCTATTGTATCGAAGTAATTTGTATGGTCCCTTGAAGTTGGAGTTATCGAGGTTCAACTGTATATCAACTGTATATCAACTGTATTCAACTGTATATCAACTGTATTCAACTGTATATCAACTGTATATCAGCTGTATATCAACTGTATATCAACTGTATATCAACTGTATATCAGCTGTATATCAACTGTATATCAACTGTATTCAACTGTAAATCAGTGTATCCAACTGTCTAATTTATAGTTATCAAAATACAGTACTGCAAATATGTGTTTATTTATTCAGCTTTACAAACTGATAGAGAGGGGAGAGTGGGTGTCTGAATACATAGGGTGCTAGAATACATAGTTTAATTTGAGTATATACATTAACTGTGCCTTTTGAAATGCTGTATGTCAAATAGGCATTGATAGTACAGTTAAGTACATATTCTCAATTTAAAAGGGCGCTACTATTTATTTATTGAACAGTGTTAGTCATAAAAGTATCCTTATGTATCAGCCAGATATCCCGGGCGAATATTTCTATTACACTAATGCATACATAGGACTGGTTGTTCCTTCTGATGTCAGTCAATTAAAAGTTATGTTTCAATTTGTAAGTACAAAATCCAACTCGATAGTCGTTTTCTAGATAGAACATATCTGCTCTATGCTTAATGCATTTTGCACATGCCACAGAAACTATGGATTCAAATATATATTATTTAATAAGCAAACAGAGCATACCCTGATCAGACGGTTCCTACATTTGACGTCTGATCTGGGTATACTCTGTCTGCATAGGCGTGAAAAACATCAATGTGAGGGGAACTAGTGATGGGAGGGGGGGGGGGGGGGGTAACAGTCATACAAAAAAGCTCCTTTGGCTGGTCGTTATGGCGTGTCAGTTGTTACAAAATTCATTACCTGTATTTATGTGAGTAAATTGCATATATGTGTCCTATAACGTTACATTCTTTTGTAAAAATTCAGTATGTATATGTTACAGAACGTGTTTATATTGTAAATTTGACATGTGTATTTAAAATGTATATATTTGGTATCAAACGTGCATTATGTATATGTATAGATACTAATGGTAATTAACGTATTTGTGTTCTATATCGTTTATCGTTATTGATAAAGTCAGTATTTGTGTTGTAAACGATCAAATATATTTGGCATAAGTAGTTCATTTATGTTCCATCATGACCACTACGTATGTTCTATAATTACATCTTGGAACACGTTTACAACAGTTTTAACGACGAGTTTGATTTGACTTTAAAATGTATGACGGATCGAGCTGCTTTGAAACAGCGGTCTCCAGGGAAGACGTGGTCTGAATTGAAAAACAAATCAACTTAACTACAAATTATAAACAAGAAAAGTTCGTGATGCGAACATAAATTCCGCGAGGGTCGCCATTTTAGATTTCACTGTCTAATCAATCTCTTCGTAAACATATCCTGAGGTGCAATCATCGAACACACATAAACATCTATATCGAACTTAAACCTTTCGCTTGCTATTCACGTCAATATACCTACCTGTAAATAGTGAAGACCCAGATGAGACAGCTCCTGCAGGAGCTGTCTCATCAGGGTCTGCACTATTTACAAGTTGATTGTGCAACCAGTGCAATTCGCAGCAGTGATTGCACAGCGAAATACTTTTACACAGTAAAGATATATGTAATTATACAACAGGGCACGGGTAAAGAAGGAGAAATGTATTTTAAAATTCAGCAAGCGAATGGTTAAATGTACTAGCTATACTACATGTATGTAATCCATTCCGATATAAAGACTGACTTTATCAATACGGATAATTGGCTAACAGTACAAATACGTCAACATGTACAGTAAACCCCCCACTAAACCGGAATTCTAGTACAGAAGAATTTAGATACTTCATGACAGTTGGTTGCTTTATGTAGGGTGAAAGCGATGCAGAAAGATGTTCTGAGCTCAATAGTTATAGCTGAATAATTAAAACAAACACATATATTGTCGGGATTAATCTGGGCGTTCGGTTTAGTATAAATATCGGTCTTTGAGACAGAGGGCTGCTTAATGCAGTGTGAAAGTCATATAGAAAGCTCCTAAGGCATCTGTCTCCAAAGCAGATAATTATAATAAATCCAACATCCTGTTTAGAGGGGTTTTACTTACCATTAATGTATTAATACCATATACATGTAAAATGTGTATATGCACAACATGTTATAATACAGTATGCATATAAAGTTTTACAATATGCATACGTGGTTTACCATATATATTGAATTTTACGATATAAATGTAACTTTACAGACAACATGTATAAATGCAATCTCTTCACACAGATCTATATACAGTAATACAATAGTGCATGTATACATACTCATACGTTCCTGTATCTGAAATTGTGACCAATAGAGGATTCACAAACATACTTTAATTTATCTTGAAATATGACTAGCAGTAGATACACAGTCATACTGTACTCTATCGCATTTACAATAGATTAGATAAAGTGCATATGTCATTTTATGACATGTTGACAATATTTCATCATGTTTTGACTTCTTCAGATCACTTTTGTCAAGGGGGTGGGGGTCGCAGAGGGGTAAAGCGTGCTGGTATTTAGATTGCCTGTGGGTTGAAACCCAGGACACTTATGTCTGAAAATGTGAATGACAGTGGATACACATACATACTTAAATATATCCAGGTTTATGACTTGTAATAGATACATAAACATACTTTAATGTATCTACAATTAATTAATAGCTAGCAGTAGATACACAAACATACATTAATGTATCTAGAATTATAACTAGTAGTAGATACACAATCGTACTTTAATTTATTTCCAGTCATCAAAAATTCTGGGGATGTGATTGGCTGAGACCGCCCACGTGAACGGGGTGTCAACAAACTGTACACCCCGTTTGGTCCGAGGTGTACGGGAATCAAGTTTATCACGTGACTGATCGGTTTTGTTTCATCATCGATTCGTTTAAACAAACTTAATTTCTGTGTTTATAAGGCGGTTATCTCCTATTAAATATTAATTCATAAAGACTGTCTAGCATCTACACACATGGATGAAAACAATTTATGTACCAATTAGATGTTTTAATCTTACTTCTTTTGTTTTTTTCCCAATTACCAGCGCGTTATTTTGAGTGACGTCAGACGTCATTTTTGAGTCAGGGCTTTATTGACAGCTGTGCCAAATGACACGCGCTATAGTAAACAAGTTATTTGAGGGATTAAATATACAGAATTTCGTTAGGTTATGCATGTATTCTTTCTTGTAATGGACCCAGACTGGAAATAAATTCGTAACACGTTTTTTTTCGGCAGTGTGTACGGGTTTGTATGACGGTTTTGGATTCCATATTTCCGTCGCGCTTCGCGCTCAGGAAATACGGAATCCAAAACCGTCACACAAACCTGTACACACTGCCGAAACACCGTGTAACTAATAGTATCTCGAATTACAACTAGCAGTAGATGCGCAAACATACTTTATACTTTACTGCATCTAGAATTATGACTAGTAATAGAAACACAAACATACTTTAACGTATCTAGAATTACAACTAGCAGTAGATACCCAAACATACTTTATACATTAATGTATCTAGAATTATGACTAGTCTAGTAATAGAAACACAAACATACATTAATGTATCTAGAATTATGACTAGCAGTAGGTACAAAACATACTTTTTCAGATATGAGCTTGGTTTAACAGTTGTGATAAAGGCATATCAGGGGACTATTCCTACCAAATGCCGTTCAAATATGGCAATTCATTTTAGAGAAGAATATTATTTTAGGTTTTCGAGAAAAAAATGAAGAAAGTTTATATCCCAGCCCTTGGTGGTCATGTTGTATTTTTATATGAACTATTGTATTCTTATATCAACTAAAGATTCAGGGTACTAGTGGGTTTTGTCATGTTGGAGAAGTAACCCCTATAGTCATATATTAGTCTCTATCTGGATACCATGTTTGCTTTTTAGAAATGAAGATTTTTAAAAGTTCCCCTATAGTCGTAATTATAAGGATTATGTGTTGTCAAATAACAGCATGGATTAAGCAGTCTTGATAAAGGGTTATCATGGTTTATGTCTGCGCAGTGCCATTCAATTTGGACCACCAGTTCCGGAGAAGAAAATGTATACTGGTTTTCTATTTAGTAATAAAAGGAAACCTAGGCCCAGTCCTGGCGGCCATCTCTGTTTAAAATATCAACAGCGTTTTAGCAATGTTTGGTAGAGGGTTGCAAGAAGACTGTTCGTATAATATATTATTCAAATCTGACAACTGGTTTTGGAGAAGATGTTTACTCGTACAGTAAAAACTCGATACTACGACTTTTAGTAATGAAGAATTCATGTGATTGTAGGCAGGTGGCTGCGCAATGCAGGACAAAAATCATGCATGACTTTCGTTCTGCATTAAGCTGCCACCAGTCTTAAAGATCAATCATGGTACCTATTTGAGCGCTCGAATAATCAAGTTTTCAATGTATTGCTTTTGATTTTTATTGCAACCAGAGTTCTGAATACATCCAGATTCATTTTAATATATTTAATAGAGCGTGATACCCAAATAATTTATGTGATATGGTTCCAGAGGAGAACAGTTGTTCATGGAAGGACGGACGATCACTGGACGATGGACGATGACAAAAGCTCTGGTACAGGTTTATTTCATTTGTGTCATCATTTCGTCTGGGAAATCAGTCCTGAACGCAGAATTAACTATATAGAACATTCTAAATCGGTTTGGTTGTAAAATAGTTTATTTGATTAATTAATCACCTATCCCTGTGTCTACATTATAATACTTTAAAGACGAACCCTTTGTTGTGCGAGTCTGGCGTTGTATTAAAGTCTGATATCTTTGTATGGCCCTGAGAAAACTCAAATATAAGTGCAGTAAATTGTATGTAATGTCACCACTCAAATGAAGTCTTATACAACGGGATAAATGCAGACGAGACATGTCGACCTGAGCGACAAAAGTGCAGAAAACAGATTTCTGCCTTAACTTTGCAGATAATTACTAAATGTACAGCAAAATTCAATGCCTCCATGACGAAACACTCTTTACAGGACCTTCCCAAACAGAGTGCTTGATAAATGCTTGATAAGCTACTGAAAACCAATGGATGCCAGACAACATCAAGTTATATAATTTTAAAGCTCTTTAAACCATCGCCCAGGTGGGACTTTTAATAGCAAGTGCAAGTCGTCAATTGATATGTATCTATCTGTGTGTATCAAATGTATACCAGAATATCAACACAATCAGAAATATGATATTTAAATCAGGACGATTTATAGCCATTTGTTACACATGTTTCAATGAAGCAGGACAATTAATATATTGCTAATACTTAACCTTTAGCCTGCTATGGGCGAATGAGTGAATACCTATGCAAACAGTTTGGATCCAGATGAGACGCCGAGTAACTCGGCGTCTCATCAGGATCCAAACTGTTTGACACCCTGATTGCAGTTTGGTAGACAAATTGATTATAGCTTGAATTTCGAAAATGTTTGTTAAAATTTCTGTAAAATTAATTTGCTCAGCAGGCTAAAGGTTAAGTAGAATAGGGCATTTAGATACGGTAAACCCTCCCTAAAGCTGGTGGTACAAACTAGAATTAATGTCGGCCTTTAAGACAAGTAACAGTCACCTGTATAAAAATATCAAAATTCTTCTTTACTTTAAGTCTGATTTAGCGTGTTTTTTTCTAAAGAGGTGTTTTACTAAAAGTCTAGTTTATATAGGAGTTGTACTAAAAGTCTAGTTTAGATAGGGTTTACTAAAATTCTGGATAAAAGGGTTTTTACTTTAAATCCGATTTGTATGCTTGTTATTGAACATACATTCATACCTGGTGCTGTATACGTCAAGTACTACTAGTAGTAGTATTAGTTGTAGTATTAGTTGTAGTAGTACTTCTGTTGTTGTTGGAAATAATGATTTTGTCAACTGTGATTATTTCCGTTTATCGAAGTATATTTTCTTACGCAGGAAATGGAATATTTCTCAGTTACCTCATATCATTGATTTCCTTTTTGTCTATATCACAATATACGTACATTCTTCCGTTCACTGTATGTATATTTAGAATTCGTAATAGATCTACACCGCCTTTCCAATAAGGTAGATTAGTTATACGTGATCGATTTTCTGCCACTTGTTTACAAAATTGGTCGGGAAATTGAGTTAAATGAAAATAAAACAAACGAAGATATAGTAAGTGTTCCTATTACGCCAGACACTAATTAATGTGTGTTATGATTTACAGCGGCAACTAGGTACACTTTAGTGCACACGTACTACACATTTACTTGTTAGTCGTTTTGCTGGATAAACCCTTTACCTTATAGGGACGTCTTGTAACGCCCCTGCAGCTTCTGTCATTGTTAAAAACAAGTCCTTGCTTCAGACAGCCATGATAACAGTTCCGATAATTAATAACAATCTGGTCATTAGGTCTAATCCTTTACTCCATGGATAATCGTGTAAAAATTATGACATGATGAATATTGATATAGCACATGGAACAGGAATTGTTGGCCATTACAAAAAAGTAGAATCGTATATATATTATATAATGAGCAAACAGAGCAGACAATGATTAGACGGTTCATGTAGTCTAATTTGTTTGTAAAGGCGTAGTAAAGCGTAAAATTTATGGAGTAAAGGGATAAATTAATATTCTTGAGGGTATGGGTTACGTTTAACTCATTATAACTAGAATATGCTGTTATATTATGCATCAACGTATTGTACCCTGTCTCCGTGTTGTATATTAACGTAATAAGAGGGTGTCTGATAAAGCCATAGGCATTAGATCAGTAGATCGCATGACAGATGTATCCGTCAGTGCACCGAATGACCCCACAGACTACTTTCTGTGACCTTACACTTTGCTTATTCGAAGCCAGGGATATAATCTAATTGCCATAAAACTCTAAAAGTTAATTCTTTCCAGTCCGGAAATAGCACCGCATATCGTAAAAATCATGGAAAATAAAATGTGTTCAAATTTGGATTTGGTGCAATTAGACTTTTTTTGAATGGTCGTATGAGCGAGATGTTACTATATTATATGATATTCCCGAACAAAGTATCATCTGCTTTGGGAAACTATTATCAAACAGCTTGGATCCTGATGAAATACTAAGTTACTCGACGTATTATCTGGGTCAAAACTCTTTGCAGATGGTCAGTCGCAATTGGCGGAATAAGGGTTGACAGATCCTTGCTGATGGTGCTAAACTTTCAAAATATTTTCCCCAGATGTTTGCAAAGTGTAGATAATGAATTTATGTTCATCCTATTTGAAAATCAAATTTAATTTCACTGACAGCACGCGAACTTTCTCGTAAAAGCTTTCATATTATCTCTTATCTCTTTGCACACTGGCGGCAGTATTTTCCATTATACAGAAAAAACACCTCTAAACCGGACGTTCAATTTAGTATAAATATCGGTCTTGTAGACAGATGGCAGCTTAATGCAAGGTGAAAGTCATGCAAAAAAGCTCTTCTAGGAGTTTTCTGCATGATATTCAACCTGCATTACGCAGCCACCTGAATAGAAATATTCATTTTGTTTTCTCTACTAGAAATCCGGTTTAGAGGGGTTCTACAGTATACATATATATGCAAAAAGTTTCGATGATGATACACAGATGCTTATCAGAATCCAAACCGGATGACAAATCTTTAGTGGTCCTGTGGGTAACGCGCTCGACTACAATACCAGGGTCCCTGGTTCGTTCAACTGCCGGATCAAGTCCTTCGGATGTATCGGTGCTTCATACTGGGCATATTCTAAAAGAACTGAAGAAACTCTGTTGATAATAAGATAAGTGTATCCTCACTTCTATATCTCTCTCTCTCTCTCTCTCTCTCTCTCTCTCTCTCTCTCTCTCTCTCTCTCTCTCTCTCTGTCTCCCTCCCACCCCCTTTGATGTGAGTTGTGAACAATCTTTAGAATCGTTTCAAAGAGACAATTATAAACAGTGGTAACAATTTGAACATTGGCATTTAAAAATGGAATGCTCCATCACTGTTTAACGAGGGATACACTTTATGCAGAAAGATCTCGATTTTTAAAACAAATGCTAGCTGAATGCAAGACTAAAGTTATGCAGAAAGCTCCTATAGAAGTTTTCTGCATTACTTTTGCCCTTCATGCAAGTCTACGTCCTGGTCTGTGAGGTAGGATGTAGCGTTCAGTGTGTAATTATGGTTCAAGAAGACAGTCGGTAGCCTAATGCAGGACGGACGTTATGTAGAAAGTTCCATTGCATCAAGCAAACACCTGCTTTTAAAGACATGTATGTTTATATTCGCAAAGTGACCATTTTTTTACAAACTAAAACGCTTAAAAGTTATCCTGTTGAGTACTCTTACCTATTCAAACTTTGCCAAAGCGTTTCGAACCAGATGATATTGCGAGTTGCACTGTGTCTCATTTGGATCACACCTTTGTTCAAAGTTAAACAAAAAATATCCCATTGCATTTTAAAGATGGATACATCTCTTCAATTCCCAAATGCACTTAGACAATCGGGCACGGCAAATATTTGTTATAATTTAGTTGCATTTAACCCTTTTACCGCCGCAGTCGCATAAATGCACCACGGCAAATAGTGCAGTCCCAGATCAGACGCCGCCTTTACAAGGCGGCGTCTGATCAGAGACTTCACTATTTGTCTCAATCTCTATTTCTATATATGTGCTTTATTCCTTCGAAATTTGCATTTATTTATCTCATTTCCTTATTTTACTGAATGATTTAACAAACTTGGATTGCAGACGATAATTAGAAAGTTGGCACCGAAAGGGTTAATATGATTAATCTGTGTAGATATACATGTATATGTATGCGCCGTACCTCGACCAAAACCTTAAAGGAATTCAGACTGTATAGAACCATATTAGACGCATTCTTTCCGACGAGGTGTCTGATATAGGTCTGCACTGTTTGAAACACATAGGTATCTACAGTACTTTATAATTATGCAGCATATCAAACAGTATCACTACTTATCAGATGTTGTGTAGACGACCACGTGTTTAACCCTTTCGTTGCCAAATTTCTATTTGTCGTCTGCATTCCATTTTTTGTTAAATCAGTCTGTACAATAAGGACATGAAATAAATAAATGCAAATTTCAAAGGAATAAAGCATATATATAGAAACAGAGGTTGAGACAAAAAGTGAAGTGCCTGATCAGCCTTGAAAAGGCGTCATCTGATCTGGGACTGCACTATTTGTCCTGGTACATTTATGCCACGTTGGTGGTGAAAGGGTTAATCTGGGTATATACGATTAGCTGTCGAATAAACTGCCGAATGACCAAAATGGCGCATCATTCTCTGGAAATTAATTAAACGAAATGTTGTATTAAAATTTACCAATAAAAATGACTTGTATGACAAACGGTGCAGACTCAGATCAAATGACTTCCTCTAGAGTTATTTGACCTGTGTCTAATCTGTTTGCATATACCTTACATAAACGATTCCAGTTCATCAAGGATTGTCATGTGGTTTGGAATTTTGGCTTGTGCAACTAACTCCTCCTACACTATTTGAGGGATTTACCTCAAACCTTTATATATGAACCAGCTATATGTGAGGATGGTCATGTAGTTTGGAATTTTGGCTGCAACAATTTTGACAGAAGTAATGACCCTTTGGAGTTTTTCCTTATATAGAGTAATAGCGAAAAAGTCTTGTGCAGCTAACTCCTCCTATACTATGTAAGAGTTTTCATTCAAACCAGCTATATGTGAGGATGGTCATGTGGATTGGAATATGGACTGCAACAATTTTGACAGAAGTTTGGATTTTTGACATATGAACTTATTCCTCTTATGGGTGCCAGGGTAGAGGGTGCCAGGGGGTGAATTCATTCCTCTTATGGGTGCGGGGGCGGGATATCGGGTGGGAGACATGTGTTTTTCTCAAAAACAAACTCTAGTTTGTAATAAATATCGGTTTTAAATTCGCAATATGAAAGACACCGTCAGCATTTGCTGTATAATCTAGCAACATCCATATTTTGTCTGGGTAATATTTAATAATGAGCATGGTCCACAGACATTCGTTAAACCAAAGCAAATCCAATAGCTATGCATGCGGTCTTGTTACAAAAGAATTGTTATTTTGTGTAACACAATTTTGTAGGAAATTGCATTAGTCTAACTATATGATTATCAAACCTGAAAGAGTGTTTCCATCACGATCGTGAATCAAAATGACAACAGCCAACACTCTATATAACAATCTCTTAATGAATACGCACTGATGTATTAAAAAATGTTGCTGTCTTTTGCTGCAAGAAACTAATGTAAAATGCTTCCATGCCGTCTGCCATATTTCCACCCTGTCTTAACTATTTACTCCATAAAAACGCCTTTATACGCCTATGCTAACAGAAAATAATAATAATAATAATAATTTCATTTGGCAAGTATACATAACATGGCAATTTAAAACAACATGATGCATGATGCATAAACAACTACAATATAATAACAACTGCTAAATTAATCAGTCTAAAAAAGAATATCATTACATAAATAAAACTTATATTTATATTAACTCGATGTAAGAATAGCCATGCAATGCACACCAATACCAGGGATAACACAAAAAAGAAGAAATGATTCCTCTTATTTCCATTGTGGTCCCTAATATTGGCAGCATGACACAGAAAGTCACGTGTGAGAAAGCTCCTATAGCAGCAGTCTGATCAATGTCATCTCTGTTTGATAATGATATAACATAAATATGATTTACTGCCATGGCCAAAGATTCCTTTGTTCATGTGCTATTATAACAATTGATCTAATCAATATTCATGATGTCATTATTTCTTACATTAATATTCATAGAGTGAAGGGTTAAACTATCGCCTGCGTTAACACTTTACCCCATAGACACGCTTCTTCGCGCCATTACAAACAAAGTATACCCAAATCAGACGGCTGATCAGGGTCTGCTCTGTTTGATTATGGACTTATACAGATCTGATTCTACAGTTTCTGCTATGGCAGAACATTTCTGTTATGACATGTCAGAATAAAAGATTATTCTAAATCATGTTTACAAACTCATGCATTCATGCATGCATGTAAATATATGGAGGCCAATGATTAAATGCCCATTGTAACATCTTGTGCCATGTTAGAGAGGTGTTTTCGTATTCAAAGTATCATCGGCTGTTATCAATAGGACACTGTGGTTGAATACACACATACTTTGCAAGTTTTGTAGACGAAGACAGTCAGTGACGGCTGATCAGGATCTACACTTATTAGTCACATCTCGCATTCGTAAGTATCTGTCTACTCCTACAGCTTTGAGCCCCAGCCTTTTCACCTACACCTGTACAACCTGCCTTAAGCAGTTCTCAATAAGA
The DNA here is from genome assembly GCA_963576725.1 of Azorinus chamasolen. Classification (NCBI taxonomy): domain Eukaryota; kingdom Metazoa; phylum Mollusca; class Bivalvia; order Cardiida; family Solecurtidae; genus Azorinus; species Azorinus chamasolen. Next base: position 83,606,440 of record OY755243.1, on the reverse strand, counting down.
TGTATAATTATGGATCCGTGGTAGTTTAATCCAGATAAAAAAACGCAAAAGTTCCTATAGGAGCTGTCCGCATTACTTGTATCCTGTATTAAGCAACCACTGACTTTTTAAGATTCCTATGTTCAATAAATGGATGGCCGCTTAAAACAGGTTCTGTTGTACATAAAAATAACCTTCCAGGTGATCTGTATAATAGTTGTAGATGACACTATAAAGTGTCGGCCGAAAACGCACTTTTAATACAGGAATAGCATCAATAACTACACGGCAATGTGTGAACATCCGCTGCGATTCAATCTCACGACCACTGTATTGAGAGTTGGTCCCTATACCATTGAGTTGATATGTCTCGCTATTGCAAGTGAGCTTGACTATGCTGGTCTTCATCCTGACCTTGACAAACAATCGTTCCTGTTAGAAATACTAAGAATGTGAATTCATTCAGACAAATACAAGGTTCGTATACACCGTAAAAGGCAGTATATTAGATTTGATAACAAACTGCCAACATCTCTCAAACATGTAAATTCCATTATATACACGGAATGCACTATGAATGATAAAACATTGACTGGGGTGTACACATCAAGGACATCTGTAATAGAGTCAGTCGAAATCCCAATTTCATTCACGGATATCTCAATAATATTTCCTCAACTACAAAACAAATTAGCATACAAATCACTTCTCAGACCAACCATCCAATTTACTAATACAGTACAGCCAATCTAAATCGGACTTTCAACAAGACACACTGCCGGTCTATAAGACAGGTAGTAGCTTAATGCATGGTGAAAGTCATACAGAAAGCTCCCAGGTGAGCTTTCTGTATAACTTTCATCCTGCATTCTAAGCAGTCAGCTGCCTAGATTCTCCTATCTGTAGTGCAGAATCTGTCAGTAAGTTAAAAGTGACCAATATTGTGGAAGAAGGAGACATCTGAACATGCTGAAGCTCAATATTGACAAGACTGAGGTCATTCTGTTCCATACAAAAACACAGAAGTATAGTCAAACAACTAGGTCTGACGGGTCACGGGTTCGCCGAGTCCATTTTTAAGGGAGATCAGCATTTCGGATATCCACGTGCCATTTATAAAAGAAAATGTTTAGTTATAGGTATAAAGAATAAGCGCATTAGTTATCGGAAATATAGCGTAGTGGATAGGACGTAGGACCATAAAGAAGTATATGATCGGCTAACATTTTATTAGGCGCAGGTTCGAGTCTCGCATCAACCTAAAATATTTTTTTTGCTAAAAATATTAAGGAAAGTCCCCTTAAGAGCATTAGTTTTGTTGTGCATTAAGAAGCCACTTGTACATGACATTTGCTAAAACTTATATTGATATTCATATTTTAGCATCGATTAATTATTGAAAATATGGCTAATATAGGACTCGAACTCAAACAAAGGCACACTTCCCTAACATAGACGACCATGTGCATCAATGGCCATTACAATTATACAATATGACATAAAATAATACTCTGCTATTCATTAAAAAGTAAAAAAAGTTTAAGCTCGACACGGGATTCGAACCCACGCTCAATAAAAAGCTAATCTCGCAATGTCTTCTGCGTACCTAGACTTTACCCACTGCGCTAAACTGCTGACAACAATGCCGCCTTCAGTTTTATCTTATATACTAAACTTGTCTGTTTAAAAAAATGGTCCGAGAACATGCGGAATGCTGATCTCCCTAAAAAATGGACTCGGCTGACCTTTGACACGTCAGACCTAGTTGTTTGACTATACCTGCAGAGGTTAGTGTGCAAGTAGGACCTTCTAAAATCAGGCCATCTTTGTGTATAAAGAATCTCGGTGCATGGCTAGATTCACAAATGGATATGACATCACATGTCAATTCCGTGTGTAGGTCTAGTTATGCACAGCTCCGACAAATAGGCCATATCAGAAAGTACCTCTCACCTGATGCTACCAAGACTTTGGTAAACTCTCTTGTTACATCGAAAATAAACTACTGCAATTCACTGCTGCATGGAATTTCAAACAACTCACTGCGGAAATTTCAAAGAGTGTAAAACACAGCAGCTCGCATCATAACCAGAACTCCTCGATATAATCATATCACGCCGGTTTTGAAGGAACTTCACTGGCTTCCGGTTCAACATCGGATTGAATTCAAAATTCTGACTCTTACGTATAAAGCCATGCACAATGAATCTCCCAAGTACATTGTCGACATGCTTGACGTATACAGCGCAGAGAGTTAAGGTCAGCAAGTAGATCATTGTCGTTGGTTGTGCCAAAAAGTCGTAAGGTAAAATACGGTGAGAGAAGTTTCATGCATGCAGCTCCGAAACTTTGGAATGCTCTACCTTCAGGCATTAGAGACGCAAGGTCACTGGCATGTTTCAAAAGGTGTCTGAAAACGCATTTTTTCAACATTTGTTACAAGAACAGTTTTGTTCAGAATAGGAATGGCTTTCAGCCAACCTATTATGCTAGCAGGTTGCCCAATAGTCATGTACAGTGGAAACTAAGCTAAGGATAGGAATGGCTTTCAGCCAACCTACTAATCTAACAGTTGACCCAGTAGTCATGTACAGCGGCAAATTGAGTTCAGGATAGGAATGGCTTTCAGCCAACCTATCAAGCTAACAGTTGACCCAATAGTCATATAAATGGAATGATTTTCAGTCAGCCCATTTATTCTAATTTACGATATTGATGAGCATGGCTTTCAGTCAACTTGTCTGTATCAAGGTTGTTAATATAGATTATTCTAATTTGTGATATTGATGAGCTTGGCTTTCAGTCAACTTGTCTGTATCAAGTTTTGTTAATACAGATTATTCTAATTTGTGATATTGATGAGCTTGGCTTTCAGTCAACTTGTCTGTATCAAGTTTTGTTAATACAGATTATTCTAATTTGTGATATTGATGAGCATGGCTTTCAGTCAACTTGTCTGTATCAAGTTTGTTAATACAGTTTATGCTATTCCTTGTGGATAGTGATTTCATATCTATTGTATATCTTTTGCATATCTTTCACTGACCGGATGGAAAATCATGTAGTTCCTTCCGGCTAGTGATTTCATATATATTGTACATCTTTAATTGTCTGGATAGATAATCATGCGGATCATTCCGGTTATTGATTTCATCCATGTGAAGCGCTTTTGAACGCACATATCCAGTGTGAAAAGAGCGCTATATAAATGTGGTATAATAATAATAATAATAATAATCTAGGGCATGTCCTACTGAAGTTCGTTCGACTGACATCAGACTGATATTATTGTAAGTACTAATAATGGAGGATCGTAACTCCCAGATGCGATCTTCGTGTTTTAGAACGTACGACAATTTCTTTCTGTCATACTAAGCAAGGCTAAAATGCTGTACACTAAACTGAACTATTGTTTCGACTATTCGATTACTAACGATTATCATTAATTAGAACTTACGATACTTTAAGTTGTACGATCTCTCGTCAGATGGGTCCCTGGTCCAGGGTTATAAAACTTCTGAGTCCGAGTCTAAGATCTATCTCAAGTATCTGATTGGACAGATTCTACGCTTGCTAAGAATCCGACCAATCAGGTGCTTGAGAATGATCTCAGACTCAAGCAAAAAGTTTTATAACCACATGGCGCTTATCTCTAAGACTATACTTTTAGCAATATCTGAGGAGCATGTTGCGTGATGCGGTCCGTTTGTCTTCAAATGTTAAGTTAAAACATCAAGGTTTGTGTTAGAAATACGACAACAAGTAATGGTATTCCCTTAAACTGAGATTTCTGTATGACTCTAACACTGATTAAGCAGCTAATTTGCCTAATTAATTCGCCTTTTTAAATTTCTAAATGTGCGCATCAGGGATGTTGTACAGTAGTGCCAATAAGTGCTCCGATAATATCAAATTGTATAGTTTTGTTGTCTGTGTTTCCCCTGTCCTCTTCCAGACTGATATCACACGTTGGTATTTATTTAATAAACAAGGCATTGAGTGCAATTGTAAACCAGTGATTTACAGATCAGTGATATCGTCAATCCGACACTGACTGGGACTTTTGACGAGCTAGCATTGATAAGATAACGTCGATTTTCTAATTTAACCCTTTCCTGTCTATAAACGAATTCTCACGCATATACAAACAGAGCCGTTTGATCAGGGTTTGCCCTTTTTGCTTTTGACATGATATAAATCTGATTCTACAGTTATCAAATATTCATAATGTTTTAATTCTCACATGAGTATTGAAAAAGGGAAAACGTGTGCATTCATTGTACTTTGCAATAAGGGCGGTAATCATTCTCAGCATGATTCAACAGGTCAATGAGAGTTTCTTTCCTTTAGCAGTCTACTTCGAGACGATTCTAAAGAATGGTCACAATATAGGGTTTGTTGCAGAAATGAAGATTTTGGGTACGCACCTTTATATGTAGCTATGTAGTCTTGTGTGTTACAAAGGCTGACTTCGTACGACAGAAAATATCGCTAACAAACGACGATACATGTATATGAAGAGCGTTTGAAAAGTAGTGGCGACAGTGGCGAGTTTTTCCATACCTTGCTTAATTTCCAAGAAATGACTATGTGAGACCTTCAAAGTACTCTCTGCCTGCATGTACACACTTTTTCAGGCGCAAAAGCCTCTCAGAAAATGCATTTTGGAAGCGCTCTTTAGGTATACTATTTATACACTGGCATAGAGCGGTCCCAATTGCGCTGTGCGCTTCAAAGCGGCGCCCACCTAAGCATGATAATGATAATAATAATGATAATAATAACGACTTTATTTAACGAGAGAACTCATTTGACAAGGTCAATTTACCACGAGGCCCTCAAAACATATACATATTAAAACACCATATACAATACCACATCAGTGTTGGAAGTAAGTCCAATCGGGACTGTAACTGTTAAGAATTGACAAGTTAGTAAAAGTAATTACCCCTCGCCTGTTGCAAATAATGTCGTCTGCTGAAACTCTGGTTTGCTTCAATTTAAAAGTGTCCGAAATCACCCAACGGTTGGAAACAATTGACCGAACAGCATGGATCCGGATTAGACCTCGAGTTACTCGGCATCTGGTCTGGATCCAAGATGTTTGCAAAATGTATTTTGTGGTGAACAGCAGACGAAGGTTTAACCCTTCTCTTGCTGAATTTTAAAATACATTTCTCCTTCTTTACCCATGTCCTGTTGTATAATTACATAATTATATTGTCACTGTGTATAAGTATTTCGCTGTGGAATCACTGCTGTGGAGTGCACTGGTTGCACAAACAACTTGTAAATAGTGCAGACCAAGATGAGACAGCTCCTGCTGGAGCTGTCTCATCTGGGTCTTCACTATTTATAGGTAGGTATATTGACGTGAATAGCAAGCGAAGGGACCAGATCGTACACATAAGCCAACTTTAAAAGCATAGCCAACTGAGCCTTACTCATTTCCAACTGAGTCGTGCAAACAGCCCTGGTCCAGATAAAATATATCATGATTTGGCATTTAATATAGATCATCGCTGTTTGATACTAAAATATTTCATCAATGAAAATTCAAACTGATTTTAAATGACAACTTTTAACGTTGTCGCAAACAGTCTTGATTATTCGCCTGATCAGGATCCAGGCGGTTTATCACTCAAAGGTACACTGTTTAAAACATTGTGGAATATGAGTATAAAACGAGATTTCAACGGAAATTATTATGCCTGGTCTACTTCAGATAGACTATTTTGAATTGTTCCATAGAATTTGCGTTCTTGGCGTAATAGCGAAGACTGTTCCGAATAAGTGATTCAGAGTAAATAAAGCATTTCGAAAGAACTCAGTATTAGTCTTTGGCGTGTAAAGTTGAAATCGTTTCTATCATGAACATCAGTAGTAAGTGTGAACATATCGTATAAGTAATCTGGAGAAAGCCCATTTAATGTTTTGAAAGGTAAGACTGTTTTTTGAAATTTTACCCGAAATTTAATCCATCTAATTTCATTGCAAAGTATAGAAGATGGAGTATTAAAGTATTTCTGAAGTATGAGTCTTGCAGCTCTTTTCTGAAATCTAATAATTCTGTCTTCTTGTGAAGCACTACAGTTACCCCAAATAACACAACAGTTATCAAGATGGGGTAGAATGTAACCATCAAAGAATAACTTACGCGTTGAATTTGTTAATGCGAGATCATAAATATGCATTTTAGTCAACGTAATATCTATATACCTGTCTCAGGTCAGTGTGCTGTTTATGGTTACACCAAACAATTGTTTACTACATGCCATTTCGTCATTTCGAAATACTATAGGAGGAAATAAATTATGTATACAGCTGCTTTTGATTTGGATGCTAAGTACATTATTTTACTTTTCGACGCATTGACAGTGTTTATAATGAATATGTCTGATTTCAAGGACTTAACAATATTATCCAGAGATGAGCTGTGCACTGAAAGTGATGTATCGTCAGCAAAGATATCAGCTGTAGTTTGTTCTGTTACTAGAGGGAGACCATTTATTAAAATGAGAAATGATAAAGATCCTCAGATATTTCCCCGTGGAACATCAGACAGCACTGCTTTCGACACTGAGTCTACACCAGAAACTCGTGCAAATTGTAGTTTGAAAATTGTCTGTAAGGTACGAAGAAAACCAACAATAAACAGACTGATGTAATTTATACTTATGTAGTTTTATTTAAGAAATGAATGACGTGCTTCCGGTGTTCATGGGGTTATGCAACGCATAGCTTTACGAGCAAAGTTAGTGAAGCCCGAAGGGCTTCACGTGAATCTTTGCTCGTAAAGCTATGCGTTGCATAACTCATGAACACCGGGAGCACGTCATTCATTTCTTATATTTATATTCCATTGTATTTCTTATATCTAAGAAATGAATGACGTGCTTCCGGTGTTCATGAGGTTATGCAACTTTCTTTTTAGAATAAGGTTATATAAGGACGTTGCAGGGCGAATGTAAATATTAAAGTATGTTGTGCTCAACCAGATCAAAAGGCTTTGAGAGATTTAAAAAGAGTACCAACAATTACATTTTTATCAATAGTTAATATCCATTCATCTAATATTTTCACCAGAATCGTTTGACATGAATGATTTGTTCTAAAACAATACTTTGAAGGAAATAAAATTGTCTATGATGGGCAAAGTATTGTTTCAAGCTTATACTGAAATGACGTCCGAAATTCAGAGAAATAATAGGTAAAATGGAAATGGGTCTGTAATTTTCCTTATCGATTATAGAATCTTTTTTATGAACAGGGATACTTTTAGCTTTTTAAATACTTGTGGGAAAATTCATGTATCTATATTATGATTATAAATGTTTATGAGAACTGGGGCAATCACTACAGCAGATGGCTTAAGAATTATGGCACTAAGGCCATCAGAACCAGTAGACTTCCCTGTATCAAAGGAGTTTATCTGCGTTTCAACAAAGGATACACTAACAGGCGGGGGTGAACCAATTCTAGTCGTTCTTTCATTGGTTTTGAAAGTAATTCTTCCGTATCAAATCTGTTGATTATGTTAATTTCCATAGCAAACTGAAAACCTGAAACAAAATATTCATTAAATACATTTGCTGAAGTGAAAGGGTCGGTTATTGGAGTAGCTTGAGCATCATTTATAAAATGTGTGTGAACATTAGACTTAATAACAGCAAGTTCATGTAAACTTTTTCATTTTGTTTCTTTTGGGTTTCTTTTATTTTCAACAATTATCTGATTGTAAAATTTATGTTTTGCTACAGTTATCAGGTCTTTAACACGCTGTCTCCAACAAATCTTATAGTTGATAAGTCAGATTTTTTATAAAAAAAGTCTCTTATTATAAGTGAATTGCATTCAAAATGTCTTGATTTGTCCAGTTTGGCTGTTTGACTCTTTTAACCTTGCATTTTCTTAGTGGGACATGTTTATTTAAAACCGAGTCGAAATGGCTAAGAGCTATCTCTTTGGAATCATCTGGATTAACATATATGTCAAAGAAGAACCATGGCGGTTCAGAAAGATCAGTCAAAATTCCATTTTCAATAAACATTTCATTGACCTGTATGTGATAGTTTTATGCACAGGCCCTTTAATGTTTTGAGATGAGACTTTATGTGTAAGGCAAACAGCGTAGTGACCACTTATTGCATATATAAGCACAGAGACAAGTTTGTTTTGCGGAGAATTAGAAAATACAGTCATGACCGTTGAACGTATAGTAGAGTTCCAGGTGACTCATTTTGGATTGTTAACGATTTGTATAAAACCAGCGGACACTAATAGATCAATCCATGTTTTAGCAGAACTATCTTTCCTCAGTAAATCATAGTTCAAATCCCCGAGTATGATATATTCAATATCACGTGACAGCGAGTTATCCAATACAGCAGTGAACTCTTTTGGTCATTGAATTTTTCGAAGAAGGTGGTCTATACACATATTATAAAGAGTTTGGGACATGTCTGTTTAATTTCAAGACAAATTAATTCCAATGACGTACTTTCAATGTCAGTTCTATGCACACATGGTAAATTTTCCCTTATACATAAATGTCCTCCCCCGTGAGAAACCCTATCCTTCTGAAGTGCATTGTAGTTGTGAATTGCATGATCAGAATCTGAAAATGCTTCATTTAAAAATGTTTCGTATAAGTATAGTACGTCAATATCATTTTGCATCCAAAGAAGCTTCATTTCGAGTATCTTTGAATAAAGAAAATGTGTATTCAGATGGACGATGTTTAAGCCCTTCTTCTCAAACCATTGCGTATTAATATCACCAAAGCTCGTAAATTGAACAGTGTCACCGTCTAATGATTCGGTATTAGAATTACTGGAATTTCCAGTCGCAGTAACATCAGTAGACGCATGGGCCCCATGGTATGAAATATCAACATTGATATCACCATACATACTAGAACACAAGTTAACATCTTCGATATCTATAGTAGAATACGTAACTTCTGACATACAAGAGTGGATAACCTGGCCAGGAGAATTGTGTTAATCTGTGCATGTACATGTACATGTACATGTACCTGTGTAAAAATATATTCTAAGTTGAAGGCGTGGCCAAGTACACCCACCTGGAACCTGTTTCGTTCACCCTGTAAGATGAGACTGGCCTGAAAGAATTTCCCTGTTCTCTAGACTCATTGTTCTCCTCCAATGATACCCATATCCCCCCCCCCCCCCCCACACACACACACACCCTTGTGAAAATGTGATCTATCTGAGTCTGACTCATGTTCAGTGTTAGTCGGTGAATGTTAAGCACTTAATGCAGAGCCATTCAGTACCTACCCATCTTTAGTGTCCAAGTGTATGTTATTAATGTATGAGTTCAACCAAAATCCACAAGGGGAGACACCGGTGCTATATGATAGGTTTGGTAAAATACCTATGTGATTCGTCTTGAGATATTCCTGTACTACATCTAAAAGGTCGGCTGCTGTCATGTAGCAGCTTGACGCCGCGCGCCCCTGGCCTCGGACGTGTAACTGTATAGTATTGGAGAACAGCAGGGGTGATATTTTCTTGTTAAAATATACCACAAACACTAATGTGTTCAGGAACAGGGACTTGAGTCACAATTCCATCTGAGTCAAAGAACATGGCATATATAATCCGTCTGACGCTTCTGCTCCGCCAAGCAATAATGGGCCTGTCATTATTTTCTCCAATCCACATTTTATTATTTTCTTTACTGCCAGGCTCTAAAAAGTACAGCCATGTCTCATCACCTGTTATAATTTCTCTGATACGTCTAGAGTCCTTGTTTATTATTATATTTGACGAGCAGGGCGGAAGCTTTTTCTACCCTCTCTGTTGCTCAGATGGCTTCAAAATGTGTGAACATGTTTATATGAGGGAAAAGGATTCACGTGGTCACTTTAGGGTACTTGGTGAGTAGACCAACAATTGAGTGTTGGCCTTAGACGATGCAATTTCTTTTCTCATTGCAGACGCAGCACTGTTGGGGTTTGGACAACTAGTGGAATCCCTCCTCCACCGATTTGTCACAAAAACCTCGCACAATCACCACTTCTCGAACATGGGTAAGTCTTCTATGTCATTTCACACTTACCATTTCGCTGCTGACATCGCATATGTGATTACCTATGCACACAGTTTGGATCCAGATGAGACGCCGAGTAACTCGGCGTCTCACCAGGATCTAAACTGTTTGTCACCGTGGGAATGGTTTAGAAAGAAGTGAGAATAAAATTAAACAGACAAAAATTGTAAAAGACGACAAATTTTACCCAGGACAATAGCTTTTTTATTATATATTGTTTTATGAACATGCCATTACATGTCAAACGTAACATGAGCATCCGTTTGAAGTGGTTACTAATAGGCAGTCACTCTAACTTAGCCAAGTTGTTTGGATCCAGATCAAACAGCCCCGAAGGAGTTGTTTTATATGGATCTACAATAGTTTATACTTTATCAGTTTATCGAAATGTTATTTAACCATTTGCGCCATGAATATCCATGTAAGAAATAATGACGTCATGAATATCAATTAGATTATTTGCTATAATAGCACATGGGCATATGAAGTTTTAGCCAAAGCAAAAACAGTAGAACCAGGGTCCATGCTTATAAAGCTTTTCAGCTGAGTCTGAGTTTGTTCTCAAGCTTTTGATTGGTCAGATTTGAGCCAAAGGCTCAAATCTGACCAATCACAAATTTGAGAACGAACTCGGGCTCAACTAAAACGTTTTATAAGCATGGAACCAGATATATATTGTTCCATAAGCAAACAGAGTAGACCCTGATCAGACAGTCCCTATAGAAGCCATCTTATCTGGGTTAGCTCTGTTTGCAAAGGCGTAGAAAAGCGCATTTATAGAGTAAAGGGTAAAACTGGTGCAACCTTGACTTGTGTTCTATTACAAACAGGTGGAGAGATGAGAGTGGTCTCCAAATACTCTGGGTACATGGATAGCTTGAAACAATGTTGTAGATAAGTAGCGCATTTAGAAAATGAAAATAAATATGTTTTCATATTTCTCCGCCAAACCCTATCTTGCTGTAACGTGTTAGCAGAATAGGGCTTGGCTTAGAAATAACGTATTAGCAGACCAGGGTCTGTTCTGTTTGCTCATGATGTAATGTAGGCTTGATTCTACCGTTTCTGCCATGGCTAAACATTCTTGTGACCGTTTGCTATTATGACAATGAATTTAATTAATAATTATGATGTCATTATGTCTTATATGGATATTCATGGAGTACAGGGTTATGTGTAAATAGCATACGTTTAAGTCTTGTACATAAACAGTACAGAACCAAACGATTCGTCGTTTGTCTTTGTGTTTCAAGTTCATTGCATGCAACATTTTCAAAGACTCTATATATTTACAACTGAGAGAGCTGTTCAGTTTTCAACAATTGTTACCTTTTCTTGTGTTTTTAGTTCTGTAATGATGTATTATGTCAGCTTAGTCAAGAGTATGTATGAAGGTCTGTGGTCGTGGAATAAGTAATGCTAATGAATCGTTCAACGTCTTATAATTTCAAAAAGACGGTGTGCAGGTCATGAAAGGGTCTATGAAAGACTATATACTATAGGAGGACAGTCAACACTAGACACAACGGAATTTTAGTAAGTGATTTCTTTGTAGGCAGGCTGCTTAATGCAGGGTGAAAGGCATTCCTCTATGAGCTTTCTGTGTGACTTTCATCCTCCATTACGCTGCCACCTGTGTTAAAGATCAATAATGGCGCGTATTTGAGTGTTCGTAGTATCGAGCTTTTACTGTATGTCTTAATTTTTACCTCATGGATAATTAGTAAGAAATATTGACTGTATGGCATTTGGAGAAAACAAGAATATCTTATCATGGCAGAAACCTTAGTATTTTATAAGCAAATATAGCAGACCTTCATCAGACGACTCCTGTAGGAGCCGCCTGTCCTCGGTTTACGCTGTTTGCAAGGTAGTGAAAAGGAATGCGAAAAAGGCTTAAGACTGTATAATTTCATATTAAATGATAAAGGCATTGACCGTCTCCAAACACTTGTATACGGCTGAGAGAGTTACATTTTGATTCCAGTATCAAAAGAACATGATATATACCCGATAAATAGATTCCAACCATTTTACCTACACACTGCAGCATTTCCAGTAATACTAATAATACAACTGTGACACTCCTGAACCACTTTGGTATTTGACACTCGGCCCAGTAACACCAGTTTCTGTCTGTGTGTTCAGTGACATACAGTATAACCCCTCTAAACCGTACGTTAATATGGTATAAATATAATTCAGGGTGAACGTCATACAGAAAGCTCCTAGAGGAGCTTTCTGTATGACTTTCGTCTTTCATTAAGCAGCCACCTGCCTAAAAGTATCTAAATTCTTCTCTACTAGAATTCCGGTTTAGAGGGGGTTTACCTTAGCTCAAGGACTCGGTGGTTTAAAAACGAAATTAGCAAATGACATTGTGGTCAGCATAATGGTTGTAGACTCTCAGGTTTCAAATGCTTGCATCAAGGGAGATCATAGTGTTTAGACTGAAGAGAATAACTATTTGAGTAAGTCCCCTTGTCATTATATTTTGCTAATGGTAAATTTCTGTTACGTGTTGGTGATGTTCGCTTGCGGTATGTGTGTGGACATGTCTACGTCTTGAAGGTAATGCCGAAATGTATACCACAGTCAAAACTAAACTTCATTATTCAAGAATTTAGTAAAGCTTCTAAAAAACTACTTCTCAAAAGAAATTTATCATAGACAGGTGTTATCCTGTTACAACGACACCGTCTTATCTTCATTCGGCATAAAATGATATCTGCTTTTAACTCTTCCACCGTCTATGTCGACATAAGGCCACGTTTATGGTTCGTAACAATGGCAGACTCTCTGGTTACATTCGCAAACAGTTTAGATAAATGAGACGCTGTGGATCTCGTCATCTCATTTCAGTTCAAACCGTTTGATACTCCAGTGTTATTTTGCTAAACGACTGAAGACTTCAAGCAGTCTAAAACTAGTTGACGCCAAACTCTCCATCTGTATTTACTACTTGGTTGTTTTTCAGGAGTAGTACTGTATTAGCTCGGCGCGCTCTATACATTTTATGTCAGGAATGCTCAAAATGCTTTATTATAAGTTTTCTCATCCTGAAAACTAATGTCTGTTCATAGTCTGATCTGTGGAAATGTTTTCTTACATCAAATTCGTTTAATTCTTCACTCCATAAACATCCATTTATATCCATTATGAAATATAGACATGAATATTAATTACACTGTAGATAATTGTTATAATATCACATGGACACGGGAACGTTTGGCCATGGCAGAAACGGTATAATATTTTATATAATATATCATAAAGAAACCTAAAGGGGCCGTCTGATCTGGATATATTCTGTATGTAAAGTCGTAGAAAGGCCTATTTACGGAATGAAGACCTAAGTGTTTGAGAAACATATTTTGAAATGAAAGTGTTACAGAGCTGGTTGTGAATTTATCAACTCAAAATATCACATTTCTGAGTGTTGAGCCTGGAGGGTTTTAAGTTTTATTCCCTCTGGAGACATTGGCGTCAAGAAATGAAAGTACAATATAGCCTGTCTTAAGCGACAATTCATTTATTGACATAGGAATGTTAAAAAGCAGGCAATTACTTAATCCAGGTCAAACATAATACAGCAATATAGGAGCTTTCTGCGTTACTTTTATCCTGCATTAAGCTCTCACCTGTCTTATATGCCCATACTTATACCTCTCGTTAATGGTCGCTTAAGATAGGTTCTACTGTAATCAGACCCCAACCCCTGACTCCGATGTAAGACACTGCTTGCTTATATTTGGATTTGTTAACAATTTTGACTACTTCGATTCGATTAATCCTTTACTCAATGAATATTCATGTGAGAAAAAATGGCATCATAAATATTATTTTTTTTTTTTATAAAGATTAATTGTTATAATAGCGCATTGGCACAGGAATTAGCGAAACTATAAAATCATATCTGTATTACATCATTATCAAACAGAGCAGACCCTGGTCAGTCTGTCATACATGTAGGACCCGTCTGATCTGGGTCTGCTCTGTTTTCAAAGGTGTTGAAATGCGTATTTATGGAGTAAAGGGTAATGTTTTTTAAAAAAACCCAGACACAACAAACTATAGACCGAATGTCTAACAATTCGGATCCTGATATGACTCCGCTGTCTTGGAGTCTTATCTGGATCAAAACTGTTTAAGAATGTGAGTCGAGTCGCGATTAACGGGACACATGTTGGTAAGGAAACATGTATATGTTCTCAGTAGGCCAGACAACAAATTGCTCATGTTCACTAAAAGTTTAAGTATTAGGTTGCATATTTCAACAACCCTTTTTTAAAAATGTATGTCTCTAAAAGAAGTCATGTGTTCACGTGCATGCATAGCAAAATGTACACACATATTAACTCTTTCAACTCTGAATTGTAAAATGGACTGTACCAAAATTAAAACAGGTCAAGCGCAACGTGATTATTGAGGGATTTTAAAGAAAAATGTAACATGACAAACAGTGCAGATCCTGATGAAAGGGTTACATAGGAACGCTCTCATCTGGGTCTACACTGTTTGCAAAGGATATTATTGACTAATTCCCTGTCATGAAGTCGTTAGGAACTGGTAAACTTGCAACAAAAAAACACGTTTGCAGTGTTTGAAATTGAGTCTTAAAGTTAGATTCAGCATGCTAGTGAATGTAGAACTATATTTCAAAACATATTGTTGATATAAATTATGTAGTATGTAGTTCTTGAAGTGTGAAACGGTGCTGCTACATGTATAAAAAGTGCACGCACGAACTGAACATGCATGATGTGTTATGTCTCAATTGAGATGATATAATTTATACATGTATCTAATGCTGAAACTGAACTTAACGTGTTATCATATACTCATATAAATCATGTTCTCAACGTTTCAACACGTGTATTACATCAGTAATAATTATTTCTTGTCTTTATACAATGTTGGTTTGGACAAGTTAAAGTTAACGCAAAATAATGATATATTTTGCAGAATTCTATTGTACAGCAATATGGATATAAACAATGTTGGTCAGTATAAAACATTATTCGGGATATAAGAAAAACATAAATAAACCAATTTAGGGGCTGTCGGTGCATGGTATGTTGTGTTTGCTTCTGGAATCGTGTGAAGCTGCTTCTATCTGTTTTAGCCATGGCCTCAATGTCCCTTGTTCATAGTGCCACTACTAAATTACTGCTAATTAACATCCGCCTTGATGTCTTACATGAATGTTAATCAGATCAAGGATGTACTTCCGATCAGATTTACATGTATAATACAGTAGACCCCCTCTAATACGACCACTTCTTGAATAAACATTTCTGCCTTTATAAGCAGGTGGTTGTTTAATGCAGGGAGATAGTTATGAAGAAAGCTCTTATAGGAGCTTTCTGCATAACGTTCGTCCTGCATTAAGCTACCACCTGCCTCTGCCAAATAGGCCCAATTTTGGTGGTCGCATTAGAAGTGTTTTGCCATACTACTTTTGTTCTGCCTTGAATAGTAATACGCGTTTAAATCTTTGCTTCATGATTATTCATGTCAGAAATAATGACATGATGCATATCTATTAGATAGTTTGTTTATAATGATGCATGGACATGGGGACGTTTGGCCATAGAGTTGTGGCTGTACAATTTATATATTTTCATACACATATACTACTGGGGCCGTCTGACCTGGGTCTGCGCTGTTTGAAAAGGGTAGAAAGGCGTATTTATGGAGTAAATGGTAAACGAGTTCCGTATATGAGTGTAAGTGATTGCCTCCAATAGGTGCCTCGATTATAAGTTTAATATACCGCAAACACACACCCCCACCCCTAAACCAGAATTCTGGTAGGGAAGTATTTGGATATTTTTAGGCAGGTGGCTACCTTATGTAGGGTGAAAGTAATGCAGGAAATATCTAGATGAGCTTTCTGCATGACTTTCACTCTGCATTAAGCTGCCTATGTCTCCAAGGCCGATATTTATACAGAATGTAACGTCCGGTTAACGTCCGGTTTAGAGGGGTTTTACTGTATCAGATCGGGTAACTATTGTCTACTACAATATAATGCAGTATAACACAGTAAGCGGTGCGATCTTTAAGACAGGTGACAGCTTACTGCATGGTGCAAGTCATGCAGAAAACAACAAGAGCATTGTCCTGTTGCATTAAGAAAATTCTCAATGTTTCTTTACTAAGAAGCGTCTGTATATACGTAGACACACATTGGAAATATTTTTAAAGTTTCAATCACCCAGTATTTGTGACAATCTTTATATATGTTTTAATACAGACAGATGTATGTTTAGTTTATTAGATCAAACGCCCTTCGACATCATTTCCTTTGATCATCTTGAAGAAAAAAATGTTTTATTTTACGTGTTTTAGAGTAATTTGTATATCTCAATATTCGGATCACTCCACCTCTTTGGTATATTTAGAGCAAATGGCTGGTTTTGAACGGTACTTGTTCTGTATTTTACATGTTCGACATCGCAGGGGTAGCAACCAGGCTGACTTTATTATAGACCATATTTTTGAGATGCCATCACAATTCAAATCAGTTTTAGGCGAATGAATAATACAGATGTATCATTCACAAAGGTCAGGACTATCATTTATCCTTTCAGACATCGGCTTATATCAAATATCCCACTGTCTGTCAAGCTCTATGCTCATTGGTCTTAGAACTGTAGACAAATGTCCGCCCAAGAAGTCTGAAATTTATACAGATTATATTTCGCAACATTAATTTCATGTGGGCCCTTTACCTGATATAAATGCCTTTTTGGATGTCTTTGCAAACAGTGTAGAACCAGATCAGACGACTCCTGAAGAACCATGTTCCCTTATGGAATAATATAAATCGAATTCCCCTTGTTCATAATGGCGTTATACAAATCAGCTAATTAATATTCATAGTGTCGTTATTCCTTCTATGAATATGCATCATTTAAAAGGTGACGGTTACATTCAAATTTCGTATAACATCCACTCAGGGGGACTCGTTTTACTAAAGATCGTACGACCAATATCATCGTAAGTCCCAATTTTGCGACAATCGCTACTACTCGTATAGACGAAATTATCACAAAGAAAGGCTCACTTCGTGCGACAGAAAGTGTCGTAAGTTTTAAAACGACGATCGCAACTGGAATTTGCGATCGTCGTATGTTAGACGTTACGATAATTTTCTGTCGTACGATCTTTAGTGAAAGTCCCAAAACTAACCCCATACCTTATAAATACTCATGCAGAAATAAGCATTGTGTGAATATAAAGTAGCTGCACATTTATAATGACATACGGTGAACCCTCGTTATACCGGCATTCGTTACAATCGCACCCTCGTTATACCGGCAATATGCATTGAAACAAAATTTACCGTTAAGTCTTTGAAACAACCACTGAATAAATATGTGCAATATCAATAAAACTGGCGATCGCTTAATGCAGAACACAAGAAGTGCAAAAAGCTCCCAAAAGGAGCTTTTTGCACTTCTTTTGTTCAGCAATATGCGTTCACCTGTTGGTACTAGTTTAAAACTGGCCATATGGTTCCTTTTCATATTTAAACTCGTTATATAACGGCAACCTCGTTATACCAGCAAAATGTCTAGAACAAACACCACCGATGTAATGAGAGTTCACTGCATTATCAATGGCCGAGAAGGAAGCTGTAGAATCAACTATTAATTCACAAGAACACAGAGTAGACCCTGTTCAGTCTACTCTATTTGCAAATATTAAACTTCTGCAATGTAGACCGAGCCCAAACGGCTGCTGAGAGAGATTCGATAGTGTTGTTCCGAAATCGGAGATTGACCGAACGTGTCCGTTGAAAATCGTATAATCGACGAAGTTTTTTCCGTCTTTTAAAACTCGGCGTTTTTTAAGGAGTAAGCAGTGTTCATGTGTTTGAGTATATACAAACTGTTAGAAAATGGACTGTAAGCAATGGTTTTAATGGTATGAATATGTGTACGGCATTTGCTCTTGATTGATTTATATAAAAATGGTCAGAATATAACAGAATTAACTGTATCTCCATAATATCTTAAACATATGCATGTACAGTAAAATCTCTCTATAACGGCCACTAAATTACATAAAATATTTTGTGTTAAAGGCAGGTGGCTGCTTAAAGCAAGGTGAAAGTAAAACAGAACGCTCCTATAGGAGCGTTCAGTTTCACTTTCACATTGCTTTAAGCAACCACCTGCCCTAAATACCAACTACTTAACACAATTTAGTGGCCGTTATAGAGAGGTTTTACTGTACATGTACATACTGGTAGTTACTGATGCATGTATCGATTATATCGCCCTGTGTCTGATTCTTCGTTTCTTTCCTCTGAATCTAATATATGGACATGTAATAATGGATTAGTTAGAATTGCGTCCGGACGTATGATCGCGCATAACCAAATTGTGGACGGATGTCTGGCCAAAGGGTCACAGTATATTGGCACTGTGTGACACTGTGTCTCTACACTCTGTAACATACATCCATCAGATAACTCTTAGCCTCCTGAAAAATATAAACTTTTTTCAAACATTTTGCTTAAACTTTTATCTGCTGAAGTTTTTACTGACTGATTCGTTTAAGTATTCGAAGAACTACTGACTAAGTCTCAAACAGATTGGATCCTGATGAGATGCCACGTTACACGGAGTCTCGACTGGGTCCAAACTGTTTGCAGGCGACAGTTAGGTCGAGGTCAGCTGGAAAAGGATTAAGCACTCTAGGACTGTCTAATCAGTCTTGCTGCATAAATATTCTGAGTGAGGTCATTTGTTATATACTGTAGGTCTTCTTGAAAATTGATGACCATATTGTAAAGCATGAGTAAGATGTGTTGAACCGACATTTTCACACATATGAATTAGTCATATGTGTGACGTACGAATTCCTAGTACGTATGGTTATGTTAACATTTGTGAACATTTAGTTCTGTAACTTAACCCCACCTCAAAACAGAATCGTACATAAATAGAAAAAAAACATCATTATGTAAAAAATTTATTTATACGAAAATGTCAAACAACAGTTTTATGCCACTCACATAGATCGGGGGTATACTATCCTATAGGAGCCATCTGATCCGGGTCTACTCTGTTTGCAAATGCGTGAAAACACAGTTATTTGAAGAAAAATGGGATGGGAGTTAATTTAGAAAACACAACATGCAGCCAGATTTCAGTGAGATAAATATCTGTAATACTCAATCATAGGGAAACTGGACATTTCTCGTCCATCTTATAAAATGGAATTTGTTTTGGTGTTGATTGATATGAATGACACTTGTCCAACTAGGTGTCCATTCCTCACTAGGTTAATTATGAATGTCTGCCAAACGGTTTAACTTCTTAGCTGCCAAATTTTGCCGTCTGCAATCTTTGTTGTCTGCTTCAATTTTCGTTTTTTATTGATCTTCATTTTTGTTGAAAAAAAGTTGCAACCGGCATCACATCAGGATCCAAACTGTTTACATAGGCAATCATATATACGACATTTGCAGTGACCAAGTTAACTGTTGGCAGCGATAACCTGAAATAACTTATCAGACGGCTGCTATAAGAGCCATCTGATCTTGGTCTACTCTGTTTGCAAAGTCGTAAAACATTTGCATGAATAGCTCCTTTATTTTTTTCCATTTCGAGACGGTTCTAAAGAGTGGTCACACTATAGGATTTGGTTGAGAAAATTTAATGATGATGTTAATCTTTATCTATTGCTCTTTACCAAATGTACGAAACAGTTTAGGATGAGTAAAGTGCAGTACGACCTCTCTTTAATGACGACTAACTATATAAGTATAGGTGTATTAAACAAGTGATGACGTAATGCCCAACTGACGTAATGCCCAACTGACGTAATGCAAAACTGACGTAATGCAGAAAATCTCATATAGGAGTCCAGAGCAACACATAAAGGTGCGTATTCAAATACTAACATCGTTTTTTCCCACCAAACCCTATATGGTGACCAATCTTTAGAATCGTCTCGAAGAGACAATTCTAAATAATGGTCACGGCATAGGGTTTGGTAGAGAAATAAAGGAGTTATTATTGAAAATGTTTGAATTTACGCATCTTAACGGGACCTCTGGGTGGTGTGTGCATACCGTCCCTTCTATCACGTGGCTAAAAACTCTTGGACATGTATTGGACATGTATTTAGATGAGTCTTTTGTTCTACACACGGTAGCTTCCAAAACGAAATGCCTTAAATTATAAGACGAACCGATGTGCTTGAATCTTAAAGGTTTATATTACATTCATAATTCCCTATTCGTTGACCACGATTTTCATTTTCCTCTGGCTAGATATCTGAATTACCAAAGTAGGGTTGAGTCCATGTAAAGACTGCATTTGCCATTGCTCATCGTAATATGATAAACAACCAATTTACCGATGCGTCTGGGATTTGACAGACGACTATCCCTGGAGAAGTTGCAATTTCTAGAAGCACAGACATTTAAAAAACGACGTTTGTCCGGGGTCACTAGGTCGGCGTTACCTCTCCATAGTGACCACTTAAACATTCTGCTGCTACATGTACCCGTCACCTGCCTAACATATGCAAACAGCTTGAATTCAGATGGCACGCTGAATTATTCAACATCTCATTAGGCTCCAGCCTGTTTGATACCCATTCAGTAGTTTGTGTGCCCCCGCCTTTAGGTGACGGGGCATTAAGTTTTACCCTTGTCCGTCCCGTACGTACGTACGTACGTACGCAATTTTCGTAAAGGATTTCTTGGCTTGTGTAAAGTGAAATGATTTGATGTTTCGTCTGAAGCATTATCATAGTGAGTTGTAACGTGTCTCCCCTTTTCAGGTCTGTCGTCCATCTACTTCCTGTTTGCCGACACTTTGATTGAATTTTGGTGATTGTTTAATGACAAAAAAAGTCGTCAAAGATTTATTCGCCCGTGTAAGCTGCAATGATGTGATATTTGGTCTGAAGCATAATCATAGTGAGTTGTACCGTGTCTCTCTTTTTCGAGATTAGAGGGATCTAAGAGGATCCGTCTGATCAGGGTCTACATGGTTTTCATTCTAAATCCTATACCAAGTTTAGCTCTTTCATAATGAGTTGACTCGATAGTTCACTATGTATATACACTGATGGGCTATTCCACTCTGCAAACGTTGAAAGGTTTGACTGTCTGTCATGTGTTTTCACTATAATACCGGTATTCCTTTTTAATAAATTTAATAAACTGGAATTTGAAGACAGTATAGGCCCGGATAAGAGGACTCTTGGTGAATACATCTGATGAGGATCTGCTCTATTTGCCAATCGAACCAACCTGCAAAACATTTGAGGTCAGTCGGTTACAGGTCAAGGTCATGGTGACCTTCAACTCAAATTAATATCGTGCATGTTACGAGGGCACATACTTCGGACGTATACTGCTCCGACACACGGGACTCTTGTTGGAATATTATCTTCATTGTGAATTTATGCTCCTGGAATAAATCATGGAAAACCCTCGACCGAGGAATGCTGTGGAAAAACAACTTCGATATGACTATGTACCAAACCAAAAATGTGACTTGTATTTTGATATGATAATCTTTGATAAAGGCCCGTAGTGGCGAAATATTAGATAAGAGCTATTCAAATATTTCTGTATAACTTTTTTATAGACATGATTCTATAGTTTCTACAAATACCAAACACATCCTGTTTACCTTTGGCATTATAACAATTCAGCTAGTAAACAGATCGCATGAGTGCTCATTTCAGTTGTGATTCCGGTACTGCTGTGCACTTTCGTGTGTCATTTCCAAAACTCTTTTTTAACCCTTTCGTCTGCTAACTTTGTCGTCTGCTACAAATTTTAATTCTTTTGATTTTCTTCATTTTTGTTTCAAAAACATAGTAACAGTAACAAACAGTTTGGATCCTGATGAGACGCCGAGTTACTCGGCGTCTCATCTGGATCCAAACTGTTTGCATAGGTAATTACAGATCCGACATTGGCAGCGAAAGGGTTAAACAGTCAATGGACTTTCTCAAGCACAGTATTGCGTTAGTATCTAAGAAAACGTATAGTATTATTCTCAATATATTAACCTTTAGCCTGCTATCACCGGATGAGTAAATACCTATGCAAACAGTTTGGATCCAGATGAGACGCCGAGTAACTCATCAGGATCCAAACTGTTTGGCACCATGATTGCAGATTGGTAGACAAATTTATTAAAGCATGACTTTTGAAAATGTAGTAGGTGAAAATATCTGCAAAAATAATTTGCTCAGCAGGCTAAAGGTTAAGGAAACCTTGTCAATGGTATGCAACGATGAAGTAGAAAACTTTGTCTTAGTCCATGCATTCATGCAGAGAAGTAGTTAACCCATTCCCTCATATTGACGACTTTTGGTGACTCTGTAAAAGTAACTTTGTGAAACCATTGTGATAAATAGAGCATTTACTCCTATAGGAGGAAATGCTCTATTTATCACAATGGTTTCAAACTACAAAATTCTAAATTTTTCCTTTTCTCTAATTAATGCTCCTTTTCGGTAGATTAATTCAAAGAGGTTGTATCTAAAAAAGCCTATGAGGTAATGGGTTAAGATACATAAAGCCGCCCTTTGCACACAGGGTAGACTCAGATAAGACAGTTCCAGTAGAAGCCGTCTGATCAGTGTCTGTTCTGTTTGCTTATGGAATTATATACGTATATACGTAGATCTAATGTTACAGTGTCTATCATGGCCAAATATTCTCATACATCCATTATTTCTTACATGGGTATTCGTGCAGTAAATGATTAAACCATTTTTATATCAAGAATTGATTTTGCCACTATACCTGTGGTGTAACCACTCTTTAGTACAGTAAAACCTCTCTATAACGGCCACTAAATTACATCAAGTAGTTTGTGTTAAAGGCAGGTGACTGCTTAAAACAAGATGAAAGTAAAACAGAACGCTCCTATAGGAACGTTCTGTGTTACTTTCACCTTGCTTTAAGCACCCACCTGCCCTAAATACCAACTAATTAACACAATTAAGTGGCCGTTATAGAGAGGGTTTACTGTATCGTCTCTTAGGATTTAGTGGAGAAATCAGGAATTTAGTATTTAAAATCCATGTACACGAATTTATCGGTGGATCTGCATATTATCCATTAATGCTCAGTGTTCTTAAAACGAGACATAGGTAAACAGTAGGGTCTCTTTGATCTGTCTCTACACTGCTCAAAAGACTGATTTCTAAATTGCACATAAGAAAACAGGTTTTTACAGAACCACACATCTGAATGAAAAGTAGACTGAATCGAATGCACTCAATGTTTAGATACTTTGGCGAGCTCACTCGGAGACATAGGCTTAAATGTATTACAAATGTGCATGTATATCTGTAAAATTGCTGACTGCTCCAAGGATTGATTGAATTGAATTTTTAAAATGCTTTCGCTAATGACTGAACTACAAATAAATTGAAAATCCTTGATGCCTTGAAGTCTTGAAGTCACAGTGTGTGAATTCAGGTTCGTTTATCACTGTTTCCCTAGAGACCGTTTGGCATTTAACAATTTTGCTGCAAAATAAATTCCGTTTGCTACAATTATCGACTGTTTCAAAATTCAAAGTAAAGTACAGTAAAAACTCGATATTACGAAAACTCGATACTACGAACGCTCAAATACGTACCATTATTGGATATTTAACACATGTGACAGCTTAATGCAGGATGAAAGTCATATAGAAAGCTCCTCTAGGAGCTTTCTGCATGACTCTCGGTCTTGCATTAAATAGCCAACTGCCTACAAATACATAAAATCTTAATTACTAAACTTTCGTAGTATCGGGGTTTACTGTATTTTCAATTTGTTTGGAACCTAGGGAGACACAGACTTACTCTGACAAGACAACTTGAAAGAAACGCATTTAACCAATTACCCCATAGGCTATTTTTAGACCAAACCTCTTTGAATAAATCTACCGAAAAGGAGCTTTAACTAGAGAAAAGGAAAATTTTAGAATTTTGTAGTATGAAACCTTTGTGATAAATAGAGCATTTGCTCCTATAGGAGCAAATGCTCTATTTATCACAATGGTTTCACAAAGTGATTTTTACAGAGTCGTCAAATGTCGTCAATATAAGGGAATGGGTTAAATGCCTTTGCAAACAGGGCAGAACCTGATCAGCCGAGGTTTGTGGGAGCCGTCTAATCAGGGCCTGCTCTGCTCGGCTTGCGTTTGACTGATATTACAGTAAAACCCCCGATAGTTCGAACCCTGAAATGAATATAATTATCGGTCTTTAAGACAGGTGGCAGCTTAATGCAGGGTGAAAGTTTTGTACAAAGCGCCTCTATGCGCAAGTCTTTATTCATTAACCTTTGGCACACTAAGCACAACCTGATCGCCATTTGTAAATATGCCATTTTTTATGCCCCCATTGACGATAGTCAGGGGGCATATTGTTTTTGCCCTGTCTGTCTGTTTGTCTGTTTGTTTGTTTGTCAGCAACATTAACATTGGTCATAACTTTTATGCCAGTACAGATAGAGACTTGATATTTGGCATACATATGTATCGCATAAAGCCGCACATTTTGAGGGGTGACATGTCAAGGTCAAGGTCATCCTTTTAGGTCAGAGGTCAAATATATGGGTCAAATCACCGACTTTAACCTTGGCCATAACTTTTGGACCAGTAGAGATAGAGACTTGATATTTGGCATGCTTGTGTATCTCATGAGGCTGCACATTTTGAGGGATGACATGTCAAGGTCAAGGTCATCCTTCAAGGTCAGAGGTCAAATATATGAGGGGGCATAGTGTTTCACAAACTGAGGGGGCATAGTGTTTCACAAACACATATTGTTAATTCCTGTTAATTCTACTTTAATATAATATAGATTATACTTCTACAGAATACGGTTAGGACATTATTTCTGAATTTAAAACAAACAATAAATAATAGGGGCATTTGTTGAATAATTTAACGATTTCTTGACATTTGAAGACAATTGAAAACTGGTGAAGCATATTTGCATCAAGTATATTGCATTTACCGTTTAAAGACTCCTAAGTACAAAACCTTTATGGAAAATCCCCAAAGGGAATACACCTTCGGAGAACATCCAAAAAGATACATGTGATATGGTTTTCAGCATTAGATTTGTATAACTATAACTGACCATTGTACCCCGGGGGCCAGAAAGGGTTACCGTGCACCCCCGTCTGACTCTTTTTCATGGGTACCAGGGTGTTTAGTAGGGTCTGCTGAATGGAAATCAAAATTGTACCCATGAAAAAACTCATTCCTGCTATGGGTTTTTCTACCGTTTCCATGGCAACCAGTGGTCTTGACAACAACGGCGGTGGGTAAAGGCTATAATGTAGTATATCTATGCTATTCGGGTCACTAAGAATTTGAAACTGGTGCCAAACTAAAGGTAAGACATTGGTCTTTAATTAAGAATATGTTTTTGTTAATTACCTCATTTGCATAATCATGAATATTAATGAGAAACCCGAAAAATGAAGGAAAAAAGGCTAGAAGATGGTGAAAACTAGATCTTAATCACCTGTGGTGGTCCAAATACACCCGAATATGTTTTTATACATGAAACATCACCATGGATTGTATTATTTAAAACAAAATCGTGTCTCTATGGCTTATTTGCATTTTATTGCGTTTTTGAGTATACATATCAGAGGTACGTCCGGGTAGCGTAAGCACATAGAGAAGATAGCCTTATATCTAAGGCCTTCGAGAGCTGTTAGCTAACAATATCAACTTGTTACCAAACATAAAATAAATACACTGGAATTATATTTTAAATGTATTGTAGTTAATAAGTTCATTATCATATTCATGAATATTAATGAGAACCCCCTAAAATTAGAGAAAAAGACAGGGAAATGGTGAAAACTAGAACTGAAATCACCTGTAATGCTCCAAATCGATAGAGATATGTTCTTATACATAAAACCATCTCATTGAGAGTAATCTAGCTGATGCTATGTAAAAACGTTTCTCTATGGGTCATCTGCATTTTAGAGTTTCCATAGCAAATGTACGTCCGGACAGCGTCAGCGCATAGAGAAGGTACACAGGGCCTTGGGCAACTGGGAGCTAACATTATCAACATGTTACCAAATATAATTTTAAGAAATACAATGGTCTTTGATTTAGAATATCATGTTGTTAATCAGTTCATTAGCATATTCATGAATATTAATGAAAACAAGAAAGAAAATTATTAAAAAATGTAGAAATGAAATTCTAAAAGATCCGTTCTGCTCTAAGTACACCACAACAAGTAAGAGATACATCAAAATATTTTTAACAATTTTTAAGTTATGATTTAGCTGGTATTATATTAAAAGATGATGTCTTTATCTGGTATTTGCTTTTTGGTATGGTGTGTGTGTGTGAACCCTTCTGGTATGAAAACAAATTAACCATTAAAATACAGATAACAGACTGTTTCAATTTCCAAGTATAATATGGAAATTTAAACCACGTTCAAATAAAAAACTTGAAGGATTAAGATTTATCTAAATCGTTCTGCTTACTTTCTTATTTATAAATAATGATTTGGGTATCACAAACGGTCATGAAATGATTTGAAATGACTGAGGCTGTATTATGACTTGACCAAAGAACAAAATATTGAATCAAGAATTTAAACATTTTACCTAAACTAATATTACCATGGGTAGGCTTGTGTCTCGGCTCATATGAATTGTATACATATATTTCGTTTACGTTATTCTCATCAGTACATCACAGTTATGGTGATTGAAAAAAATATTTCTATCAAAAGTATCAACTTTTGAGGAGATGCTTATCTAATGACTTGTACACTACAATCTACCAGCAGAAAATGCAATGAAACGCGGTCTGTAAAGTGGAATTAGAATAGACAGTAACAGAGAGAAATCACGGCTTAGTGGTGTTTAACTGGTAACATACAATTAACTTTGAAATAATCGAAGCATGTATTATTCGGCATATTTACAGATCATTATATCATTGTCACCGTAGTATATATACAAAACTTTATGTCCCTGAATACTGTAAAGAATGTCTCAACCGGTTTACAGAAAAAGACATTTCTGTGTGATACACAAATTCATCACCATATCTGTATGCATAATAATGCAAGTTTAGTCCCAATGATAACCAGTGTCTTCAAGGATCCCCATTTTTTCATCTTCTCTATGTGCCTCAAATTACAGAATGTCTACCATGACTAGTGGAGGCAAGTAACCGCAGAACCATAATGGAATGGTCCAAGAACCACATTGACATGGCTCCAGTCATGTGCTTCTGAGGCTGGGGGTATTACTGGATAGGCTATACGTGAGCTCGTCCAAATTCGCACCTGATTGATGACCCATTAAATGTGTCGGACTTAGCAAATCTACGTGGTGGCAAATATCCCATGTCAATGTTATGTAAATCATTAATTGGCTTATCTTCACGCGTGTCCTTAGCAGCAGTTTCAATTCAGCGTACACTGTGGATGTGAACGAGTTTTATTCACCAATTAGATCAGCTTAAACATCCCAAGTTTACAAGACTTACTAGTGGAGTTACGAATCTCGGTCTCTTTCCAGGAGTTGTTATTTGGTGATACATACCCTTTTCCTTAAATGTACTTGTAGACTCACAGTAAGCATGAAGACCCAACATAGCATCCTCACATTAGAAACTGTCAGTGTAATCAAACAGTATAGAACTGGTGTTGGCTAGCGTTCTTACTTGAACAGTCGTGCAGTCTTGTTCTCTGGCTAAAACCTGATATCAGTTTCTTCTTGTGCCGACTTCAAAACAGTTTTACTTTATGCTTTACAAATTACTTGTGTGGTGTGGTGGTATAGTGGTAACGCACTTGACTGTCGGTCCGGAGGTCCGGGGTTCAAATCCCTGTCCCTCCCGGAAATTTCAGAGACGCTTTTCAGTGTCTCCAACCCGCACCTCCTCTCCACACGGGGAATAAAGTGAGTACCTGTGCGGGTCACTAGCCGGTACTGCGGCTGCATGATTGCGCCATATGTAAGCAATGCTCAATATTGTAGGCGAATGACTCAATGACCAGGGGAGTACATGTACAGTCGACTGAGCGGTCTTTTGGACTGAAAGTAGACTATAACTAGGTACATTACTTCTTTTTTTACTTGAACACGTTGCCTCATGTTATCATCGGTCATCAAAAAACATTCCAGTCAGCAGGTTTCTTTGTATCCTCCCCTTAAACTAGCAGGTTTCTTTGTATCCTCCCCTTACACTAGCAGCTTTTCTGAACCCCCATTTCCTCATTCTCTCCATATGTTTTTAGTTTTCTTGATACATATCTTACATGGATAATTTCAGGCGTCATGTTGAAAAGTATTTCAGATATTTGTTTGAAGATGCCTGGAATGTCTCGCATTGAATGAAATAAAGCATTCCGGACTTCTTTTACAATGTGTTTCTCATCTTGTGTTGGTGCATTGGTCATGTCTACCTCTTCTATTAGGTATTCAGCTCCTTTGACGTATAGTATTTTGCTAAACAGCCTCCAGCATTACCAATGTTGAACGACACTGGTGCTTCATGAGATCCCCAAGATCGATTTCCACATATGACTCTTATGACTGATTTAGTAATTGCACTCAACTATGTCCGTGCTGCCAGTATACTAATACCGAACATGCCATTGTCTTCAAATCAGTCTTTAACAACTCGAGGAACCGTGCGTGGGTTTCCAGCCTGTTGTTTATAAAAGCTTCTTTAGCGACCTTATCTCTTACATTTGCCCTGAGAAAGTCATCTTCATTTTGAACAGATTCTTGGACACACAATACAAACGATATTGAGCGCGAGATTGACATCGATCATTGCCACCTTGTAGAAAGTTGGTTGCGTTGATTAACGCCCATTACAACTTTAGAACAATTTGATACCCCAGAAAGAGGTGAGCGGATACCGAGAAAACCGGGTGCGATGCCCTACTACTTTCTCTGGTTCCATAATGGATTGAGGATGAATTGTGGAAGCATCCTGGAGAAGGCTCTTGAAGCAGATGGAGAATATGAAGAAGTGGATGGGGGCTCTTTGAAGATTATTATTCGATCTAAACTTACATTACGATTAATACAGATGTGATGATAGTTAGATATATCACACAGAAAGGTCTACTGCTTAAACCCGTAGAAACATGCTTAACATTGAGGAGCAGAATCGAAATGAAGGATGGGTTTTCCGTTTCTTGTGTTATCATCAGTATTTATTGAATTTGACATGATAATGTTTCATGCATTTTTTGCCATGTATCTTATTTTAGTAATGTGAAATGTATTGTTTCTAAAAATCTAGCTATGCATCTACAGCATGCACTGACAACGTTTTGTACATGTGCTGAAAACAACAATGATATAATGGTTTGTAAATACATGCATGCTTTTGTTTGTAAATACATGTATGCGTCAAATGCATTAGCCTCGATAAGTCTAATGCCATTTGTATGTTACAAAATACACCATTTAAAAAGCCTTGGATCATTTCTACTTTACAAACCATGTTATATTACGTTTAGATGTCCTCATCAATACTGGTAATTTACACGTCATTACAAAGGCGTCTCCTCAAAACATGATACTTTTAAAAATGATTTTAAATAGCATAATCATTGCTGTGGTGTACTGATACGGATAACAACAACGACAATACTCGTATATATACAACTATTCAAATGAGTCGAGACATCAGCCTACACATACTCCGTTTAGTTTACTTAATAAGTTTAACTACTGGAGTCAATTATCTTAATATTTGCTTAAGTCAGACACTGGGTAAATCATTTCACGTTTTTTGTGATTCCCTACTCATTCTTATTAATATAAAAGTAAGCAGATTTTAAAGTGTCATATCACACTTGGAAATTGAAACGCTATTTGTACCTTAACTGTTCATTTGTGTTCATACCAGAAAGGTGTACAATCATACCCGTATAAAGAAAATAACGGATACAGACACCATCGTTTGATATAAAACCATAATTAAATCATAATTAATTTGAAAGCGGTTGAATTATTTCGGTATACTTTGACCAAACCGGATGGTTTAAAATTCGTTTTTACCATTTTTAAATAATGTCCCTTCTTTTTGTTTGATTTAAGCATTAATATTCATGAATATGCTAATGAACTGATTAACAACATGATATTCTTAATCAAAGACCATTGTATTTCTTCATAATTATATTTGGTAACATGTTGATAATGTTAGCTCCCAGCTGCCCAAGGCCCTGTGATATAACGTGTTTACCTTGCGGTGGTTTTATGTAGAAGAACATATCTCTATGCATTTGGAGCATCACAAGTGATTTCAGATCTAGTTTTCACCATTTCCCTGTCTTTTTCTCTAATTTAGTGGGGGGGGGGGGGAGGGGCTTCTCATTAATATGCATGAATATGCTAATGAACTTATTAACAACAATACATTCTAAATCAAAGACCAGTGTATTTATTATATGTTTGGTAACAACTTGATACAGTTAGCTACCAGCTCTCGAAGGTCTTGAGATATAATGCTATCTCCTATATGCACTGACGCTGTCCGGATGTAACTCTGCTATGGATACTCATGAACGCAATAAAAAGGTAAATAAGCCAAAGTGACACGATTTTGTTTTATATAATACTCTCCTTGATGATGTTTTATGTATAAGAACATATGGGTTCATTTTGAGCAACACAGGTGATTTCAGATCTAGTTTTCGCAATCTTCTAGTCATTTTGTCTTCATTTTCGGTGTTCTCATTAATATTCATGATCATGCAAATGAGGTAATTAACAAAAACATATTTTTAATTAAAGGCCAATGTCTTACCGTTAGTTTGGCACCAGTTTCAAACTCTTAGTGCCACGAATAGCATAAATATACTACATTATAGCCTTTACCCACCGCCGTTGTCAAGACCACTGGTTGCCATGGAAACGGTAGAAAAACCCATAGCAGGAATTAGTTTTTTCATGGGTACAATTTTGATTTCCATTCAGCAGACCGTACCAAACACCCTGGTACCCATGAAAAAAAGTCAGACGGTGCACGGTAACCCTTTCTAGCCCCCGGGGTATTGCCCCTGCTGTGAAAACAACAACATGTCCACACAACGTTTGATCTGGTGCAGTTTTACCTAATTTAAATTCACACAAGATCTTAAGACTATATTGAAACTGCTTAATGCAGGGTGAAAATCATGCAGAAAGCTCCTCTAGAAGCTTTCTGCATGACTTAACCCTGCATTAAGCAACCACCTGCCTACATTTGATAACTTATTCAATACTTAGCTTTCGTAGTATCTAGTTTACTTTTCCCCTGTCGTGCCCTTAACGGCTTACCTGCAGGTGCTCTGACTTCAGCAAAGTCATTGAGTACATATTTGACGGATTGTCAAAGTTATTATGCTATGTTTTACATGTTGTCCTGTGTTCACCGTCGTCTATGTTGTGGGTAAGTCCGGTGGGGATACCTTTATTTACACTATTTGTAAAGCTAGGGTGACTTTGAGAGAAGTGTGAGGTTAGGACGTCCGTAAACCGGTTTAAACCCCCAGTGGTGTTTTTGCTACTGACCGTGCCAAGGCGGTACTCTCTTTGTCACCCTTCCTTTTGTTTGCCTTACGTCTTTGTGCTTGTGATTTTGTTCATATGTGGAGTGTTTGTCTCTAGTTCTTGTGTGTCTGTTGATGTTTTCTGTGTTTATCTCGTGTGTGAGTATGCGTTTGGGTGTGTGGTTGTGTGTGTATGTGTGTGTCATGCTGTCTATCGGTGTTTTGGTGGTGGTTGCGTATTGTATGTGGCTTTGCCTGCTTGACTTTACTACATTTCCATTTGTAATGTATTAATATGCTTGTGAAAACCTTTGATATTGATTGGTATAGAAAAAAACGAGCATACCCCGATCAGAGGGCTCCTTCTGTCTACATTGTGTGCCCGTGCCCCATATATATAGGTTCGTGGGAGTTTATGAGTTATGTTGCGCTATAAGAGGAAACGTGATCAATCTTTATTATCCAACTGGGGAAACTTAAATAAAATGACACTGCATAAATGTCTATCACTGACCTAACATTTGTCCTTAGAGGGGTTTCCGTATTTAAGATGTGTAGACCGATATGGTTTTTGAGGTTTTACTAGTCATGAGCACGCCATAGGGA
The DNA here is from genome assembly GCA_963576725.1 of Azorinus chamasolen. Lineage (NCBI taxonomy): Eukaryota > Metazoa > Mollusca > Bivalvia > Cardiida > Solecurtidae > Azorinus > Azorinus chamasolen. Next base: position 83,574,232 of record OY755243.1, on the reverse strand, counting down.
GATTTATTTGTCGTAATCCTTACTAAGCATAATCTCTGTTTCGTGACAGTATATCCATTTAAGCGAAAACTAAATGCAAATCGAAGTCGTTTAGTCATAATGGTCCATTTATTTTGGGAAAACGGATCACCCAAGTATGTAGAAAAACGTAATGTTCAGTTTTGGTTTAATAGTATAGCTTTTTTGTCTACCGGTTTGTGAAAAATAAGAAAAGGCAATAGTCTAGTGTTCTTCAATTAGTTTAGTTTTACAATTGCAAATACTGGTATTAGTACCGTAGTGCCTCTTGAAACCTAGAGCTCGAGATAAACGTGCGTACTCAGATACTGAAATTGTCCTTTCTCCACCAAACTCTATGTTGTGATCACCCTTTACGATTCCAAAGAGTGATCACAACATATGTGTTTGTCTTGTTGCTGTACCGTTTCTTATTTGATGGTGTTTGGTGTGGTGTCATTTCGTTTGTGACTCTCCCAGTTTGACTATTTTTCCATATTTATTGGTGGAGAAATGAAGATTTTTTTTAATTTTTTTTTGATTTATGCACCTTATCTGGAGTTCTATAAATCGAATACATGTACTATAAAAAAAACAGAATCAATGTCGGGTAGCTTAATGCAGGGTGAAAGTGATTTACAAGCTTATTCCTTAGCTTTCAGCTTGACTTTAACCCGCAGTTAGCAGTCTCTTAAAACGTTCTTACATATTCTTACCTAAATTTCGATTTGGGAAGATTTTACCTTATTATGTTTTTATCCAGTAATGTCTCTACAGCAACCACTCAAAAGAAGTATAATTCTGGGTTTTAAGACGGAAAATTGCTTAATGCTAGACAAATGTTTAACTGAAAACTTTGATTAGAAATGTCTGCATGGGAACACAGTTAACTCTTTCCTTCATATAAACGCATTTTCACGCATTTGTAAACAAAGTAGACTCCTATAGGAGCCGTATGATCAGGGTCTGCTCTGCTTGCTAACAGAATGTGACAAATATGTTTCTTTACTTTCTAAAACGACTACAATGTTCCAACTTAAATATTTGATTATAACTGTTTGTCCATGAATATTCAGTAGGTATTGAAATGTGGAATAAGCATAGAACAGTGTTAACTGTATTATATTGATTCTGTTAAGGCATAATTTATATAGTTGAACTTCGATAGCTCGAGCCCGGATAACTCGAACGTCGGGATATCTTGAAGTAAAAGATTTTCAATACAGAATTGTTCTAAAATGTATCACTACGCATATCTAGAAGCACACGTGACAGCTTAATGCAGTTTGAAAGTAATGCTGAAAGATCTTACAGGAGCCCTTCTTACCTCCAAGTAATAGTATGGTCCATTGAAGTTCGAGATATCGAAGCTAACTGTATTGTGTGTTCAATCAAGCAGGAATAAAAAGGTAATTTATAGTAAACCATGACTATTTATATATGCAACGTTAAATGAAGCGATGGGTTATTTATTCCTCGTGACTGCATTGTTCTGGTGGTTTTTTTTTATCTCGGTCTAGTAAATCTGAGGAGATGTGGATTCCGTATCAACATCGTATTCGATTGGGTGAATCTATAACCATTTTCCCTGATGAATAATCGTATAAAGATGATGTCATATTAGATATTAATTAGCAGAATGTTTTAAATGAGATTTCAACATAGGATGTTTTGGCATTGACAGAAATTGTATAGTCGCATATTGTAATTCCATAAACAAACATAACATACCCTGACCAGACTGTTTATACAGGAACCGTCCGATCAGGGTCTACTCTGTTTTAAAAATTGCGGTATTATGCGCTTGCAACAAGTCAAGGGCTGCAAAATGTACCAATCACCTGTTATCTGTCCTTTGGGAAGTCTAAATATTAAAGATGTGTAAACTGATATGGCTTTTAATATTCGAATAATCCAATATACGTCGTTTATGTGCAACAGTTTGAGAGAGAGTAATCTCTATTTCGTGACTGTGTGCCTATTGAAGAATGCAATATACAGTAAAACCTCTCTATAACGGCCACTAAATTACATCAAGTATTTTGTGTTAAAGGCAGGTGGTTGCTTTTGCTTAAAGCAATGTGAAAGTAAAACAGAACGCTTTCTGTATTACTTTTGACCTGCATTAAGCAACATTCTGCCTTACAGACACGTTATTAAACATTTTAATGGTCGCTTGAGACAAATTCTACTGAATAGTATACAAAAGTATGGTAAAACTTTGCTTTAAAACATTCATGTTTGCGATCCCATCAATTTGGCATAGGTAAACAGACCCTAATTAGATGGCTCCTCTATGAGTCCGTTGATCTGGGTCTACACTAGTTACAAATGACAGTCCATGCGCGTCTGGGGTTGGTCAGATTAAACTTTAGCCTGCTATTGGCGGATGAGTGAATACCTATGCAAACAGTTTGGATCCAGATGAGACGCCGAGTAACTCGGCGTCTCATCAGGATCCAAACTGTTTAATATACTGATTGCATTTTGGTAAACAAATTGATTATTAGCTTGACTTTTGAAAATGCAGATGATGAAACATTCTGTAAATTTAATTTGCTCAGCAGGCTAAAGGTTAATGACAGTGTTTTCACCAGCATAAAGGTGTCTTGTAAGAACCGCTCATATGAGAATAAATGTGTTCAACAAGACAACGTGAGTGAGTTTTTTATATATAACATGGAAGGAAATGGGTTCATTTACACTGTTTCGTGAGTTAAAGGAACACTTGAAAAATATATTACTTCAGTTTGGAATATTAACTGTGATCCATCAGTAAACCGTGAATCTAACCATTTATCTGATTCAGCCCTGACAAACAGAGTAGATCAATACCAGGGTTTGCCCTATGTGCTTATGAAATATTATGGAACTATTTCTACAATTTCTTCCATCGTCAACAATTGCCTTGTAGGTATAGTAATTTTTAAGAATGTAGCTATTTAATATTCGTTCCGTCATTATGTCTTACATAAATATGCGTTATGTAAATGTGTAAATGTTTATGACCACATAACATGAAGGTCTACACGCTTTGGGTGTAATTGGAGTATTTCTCACAATAAAGCTTGTATGCAAACATTCAAGTGGATTTCCTTCGTTTAAACTTGTATACAATTATCATGTCCTGACCGTTAATCTTTTGTCTCATGAATTTTATATAAGAAATGTTAATTGGACGAATATCAAATAGCTAAATTGTCAACTATTACATTACGTTCAGAGGAATTGATTGTAGGATCATTTCTATAATATTCCATAGACAAACAGAGCAGACACATTTTATCTTTATGTAGAAAAAGAATTTTGTACTGCCATAATCAAACAGAATATATTTAGAAGACATTTGATCTGGGTCTACTATGTTTGCAAACACACGAAAAAGCGTCTCTTTCAGGTTAATATTTGAAATATCCGTCTTGAGAATGTTCATATTTCTATCATCGGTGTTTTGTTAATCTCGATTCCCGACAGTTGCATATGAATGTATTAAATGAAACATACAGAGCATATAAAATACATACAAAGGTCTGGAATCATCAATCACAATAGTATATCGTCAACTCGTTTAAGTATCAGAGCATATTATTCGGTGTGCAGTGTAACATTTAATCGATTTCTACTATTTATTCATCGTCTACAAGAATCCTTTAATGTGTTGCCATGTTAGCTTTAACCCATTCATTCATACTGACGCCTTTTGACGCCTCAGTAAAACTCACCACTGTGATAAATAGAGCATTTGCTCCTATATGATATATTCTCTATTTATCACAATGGTTTGAAAACTACACAATGTTAAATTTTCTCGGAGGAGGATGACCCCGGACCCCTATAGCCAGGTATGTACAGTACATTTGGATTCAGCTTCGCTCCTGTATTCTTCGTCTACAAGATACTTTTTATGTTTTATGTTGACCATTTGTGTTTGCTAATTTCCAAAGTAAAATGGACCATTATTGTTCAACTATAGACAGGGGCGTAGCTTAATCCAAATTAAATGTATGGACCATGGCTATAAGGTCCGAGGGCATTGTCCCCCGGGAAAATTAGAATAGTGTAATTTTTAAACAATGTTGATAAATAGAGCATTTGCTCCTATAGGAGCAAATGCATTATTTATCACAATGGTTTCAAAATCCATCAGTATGAGGGAATTAGTTAAAGCTAACATGGTAAGACAGAATGTTTATCAAAGTATACCCCCCTTGTTCCATTTGGCCATGATAATGTTTTCACCTTTCAATTTGATGTTACATGTGTGCGTAAGGGCGTATCGCTAGCTACGCCCCTGTTTACTAAATCCATTCTTACGAAAGTGTATATTTCGCGAAAAGAATATGAATGACAAACAGTACATACCCTGACCAGTAAGCTCGTCTAGGAACCTTCTGGTTAGGTCAACAATGTTTGCAAATGACAGTATACTGTTTCCGCGCGTTCACAGGGATAATATGTAGCTGTAAGCTTTAGGGTTTTCACCGCTGAATTCGCCGGAGAGCGACCAACAGGGCTTTTTTTCAATGTATGAATCTGTGATTACCATTGCAAGAACTTTGGATCCAGGATGAGACGCTGAGTGACTTGGGATCTCGTAAGTATCCAAACTGCCTGATACAAATCTTACATTTTAGAGATGACGTTGAAAGCCCACCCTGAAACTGAAGCATGCGACATTGTTTGCAGACGGGGATTATCTTGCGCCAAAAGAGTTCAACCGATCAGCTACAGCAAGGATGAGTGCATGCAAACGATATACAGTACAACTGCGCTAAACCGGAATTCTAATTAAGAAGCGTTAAGATATTTTAGGCAGGTGGTTGATTAATGCAGGATGAAAATCATGCAGAAATCTCCTAAAGGCGCTTTCTGCATGAATTTCAACATACATTAAGTTGCTATCTGTCTCCAAGACCGATAATTATACTAACTAAAGCGTACGGTTTAGAGAGGTTTTATTGTATCGATATCTCAAGGGTAGTAATCTATATATCGATATCTCGGAGTATCTGGTGTTTGTCGTAAAAAGTTTGGAACCCAATTATATGGCAAGTTGAAAGAAACACGCAATATACAATGTAATATGCGTTCTTTCCAGTGTTTTATACATGATTATCAAGGCATTTAGAAAAGTTATCTTCGGGGTTTACGATTTTTATACCATAAATGGGAATTCATATTTCTGATAACTATGTTCGAATTATTAATTACAGTCATACCTTTCTAAACCGGAATTCTAGTACAGACGAATTTAGATACTTAACCCATTCTCTCATATTGGCCACTTTTGACGAGTCTGTAAAAGTCACTTTGTGAAACTATTGTGATAAATAGAGCATTTGCTCCTATAGGAGCAAATGCTCTATTTCTCACAATGGTTTCAAAGTACAAAATTCTAAAATTTTCCTTTTCTCTAGTTCCTTTCGGTAGATTTATTCAGAGGTTGTATCTAAAAATAGCCTATGGGGTAAAGGGTTAATGCCAGGTGTCTGCACGTGGAGCTTTCTGCATGACTTTCACCCTGCATTAAGCTGCCAACCGTCTGCAAGACCGATATTTATACTAAATTGGACGTCCTGTTTAAAGGGGGTTTACTGTACTAAACTATTTCTTTTCCTACCGTGCGTGTATGCCTTAGTAACAAAATTACTGACGTCACTGGAAGCAAAAGACGATTAATTTCAACTCATAATAACCAATATGTTGTATACGAATGTGATATTTATACCGATGGGCTTTCTGTTGAAATTACTATATATAAATCACACATGCAACTTCTGATCAGAAGACACCTTCAGTAACCTTCTGGGAAAACATCGGACCAATCAAATATACTCTAGAATGAACTGAGATTCAAGCTCGGGAGCTGGATAACTTCTTAGCCTGGTCTCGATATGCGTTCTTTGTCTTTGTCCCTATTTACCTTTGTCTCATTATACGAGACCTGACTGGCATCAGCAGACATCGTTGTTTCAGATAAAACACCTGAACGAACCGGAATTTAAAATTCTTGCACCAGATCATGTTTTGAGCAGGCTACATATTTAACAACGGGACAATAGTCAAGGAAACTGGGTACAAATGAGTTGAATTAACAATATACATAAATCCAACGTCATGCAAGAACATGTCGTCTAATCAGTGTTTTCGTCATTTAACTCTTTCGGCGCCAATGTCGCCTGTTGGCACCATTGAAAACAGTGCAGTCCAAGGTAAGATGCCGCCTTTTCAAGGCGGCATCTGACTTGGGACTTAACTGTTTTCTGTATTATGTTAGCCCAAGCATACAGGTTTTTAAAAACAAATGTTTTACTAATATACCGTTATTATTTAGTTTAGAATAATATGTAATATGAGATTATTATTGCAGACGACACTTTTAAATTTGGCGTTATTGCAACAGAGTTAAAGCGATTGTTTACACAATTGTATTGTTTCAGACGTTCCCCAAGAAACCAGGGTCTCTACTCCATGAACTCGGCAATTTTTAATATCTTGGCTTTCCTTTGTTTTAGATGCTGCTTGTTTTTCCAGTTATTCCATTACCTTATAGATATCCTGTTGACGCCTCTGCGAACAGAGTAGACCCTTATCCTCTGTAGGATCTTTCTAATCAGGGATATGCTCTGTTTATGGTATATTAAAATCTGATTATGCCGAAAGCTCAATTGATAATTAACATAGTAAAATTACAGTTAACGAATATTTATAAAGTAGTACATTTGTGCTTGATTATTACTGAGGAAAATAGTTGATAAAGTACATTTCATTAAACGCCTTGGCCTTTGACCTCTGAGGTATATTAAGAATCTCATTCTATTTGCCTCAGCTATTTTGTTTTCAAAATTCGTCCGTAGTGGAATAGTAGTTTAATGCAGTTGCAACGTTATAGAAGATGGAGAAGAAAATGCGTTCCCTGATAAATGGATTCCATGCACTTTTGAGTATTCTTCTTTTAATTTGAAATATTTATGAACTTTGCTTCTCTGTGAAATGTTAATGTGTTCTGCAACGAAATTGCCAGCTTTAATTTCCGCCAGTAGAATAACCATTATACCGCCGGGAAAAATTGTGTCTGCCCAATTTCTGATTTGGTCCAATTTTCTCTTTCGTATAATTCGTTCAAAAGCTTTTGAGAAACTCTTTTCTGAGTGTCAAACAGTATGCATCCTGATCAGACGCATATTTACTAATCTGGATCTAAGCTGTTGACACGTTCCAGTGAGATTGGTACCTTTGGGATAAAGGTATACGTTAGCGTAGAAACTTGATTTGTTATAGAAGTACAGTAAAAACCCGATACTATGAATACTCAAATACGCACCATAACTGATCTTTAACACGGGTGGCAGCTTAATGCAGGCTGAAAGCCACGCAGAAAGCTCCTCTAGTAAATGTCTGCATGACTTTCACACTGCATTAAGCAGCCACCTGCATACAAAGACATAAATCCTTCATTACTAGAATTTCGTAGTACCGAGTTTTTACTGTATTGCTGCTGTTGAAAATGCAATAAATATCGAACGTTCTTTAATTTGATCATCGAATACTCATTAATTCGAACATCGAATAATCGTTAATTCGAATACTCATGTAATTATCATTATTGATTGTTAAGATTGGTGTCAGCTTAATGACAAATGAAGTAATGAAAAAAAACAAAAAACTCTGAGAGCTTTCTGCACGATTTCCTATCCATATTAAGGACCCACCTACTTAAAACATTATTTGTTTTCATTTAAGGAAGTTTTGCTTATAGTTAACAAATCCACAAGAAAATGAACCGTATGGAATTCAATAATTTACTAACAGTTTGCAGTAGGATACGTCACCGCGACAAAGAGTTAGTATCTGATCAGGATCTATTAACACCGTTTGTCAATTCCAATATAGATACAGGTTTCAGTAATTACGGTAGCATAGTAAAACCCCTCAAAACCAGAATTCATGTAGAGAAGAATTCAAATACTTTTAAGTAGATGGCTGCTTAATGCAGGATGAAGGTCATGCAGAAACCGCCTAAAAACTTTCTGCATGACTTTCATCCTGCATTAAGCTATAACCTGTCTCCAAGAGCGTTATTTATACTATAGTATACGTCCAGTTTAGTGGGGTTTTACTGAATATAACATTTTACTTGTCATACATCGCCAAACTAGTATTAGATCGTGAACATCTTGTTTGAAAATTTAGTATAGAATTATGATATAATTTACTCGAAAAAAAACGTACTAATTTACTTCCGATATTTACTAGGCTATTCCCATGATCTCGTGCTGTTGTTAATTTCTTTTCGGGCCTTATGTAAACAACAGAGTCTATGACGCTACTTCGCCCCGGCATAAGCATTATATTTTATGGGTAATTGTTGTTCAGGACTGAAGGCAGAGCACCAGGAGATGCATTTATGGTATGAATATTTGAAATGAACGACTCCTAACAGGTTTTCGCTTTGTATAATATTTCGAACAACTCATTAATCTCTGAATTTTCAAAATCGAATGGTCAACCAATGTGCAACTATAGAGTCCATTTGTATGAAAGTATTAAAATGAGAGACAAACTTGAATGACAAATGGGGGTCTCTAGGAGTTATCTGATCTCGGTATACACTATTTGCAAATGCCGGTACAATTGTGTCTCGCATTTAAAAGGTTAACAGTTGCTTATCTTAACCATTTCCCTTATGTAAGCGCATTTTGACGCATCTGCAAACAGAGTAGACCCAGATCAGACGGCTCATATAGGAGTCGTCTGATCAGGGTCTGCTCTGTTTGCTCATGGTGTAATATAGATCTGATTATACAGCTTCTGTCTTAGCCAAAACGTCCTGTGTTTATTTGCCATTATAAAAATAATCGTATTAATATTCATGACGCCATTATTTCCTACATGAATATTCATCAGGGAAAGGGTTAAGGCAACTATCAGAGTTTGATGGTACACAATAAGTGAATTAATTATATCCACAAAGATAGAGAAAAAACATTTAAGCATTGCAACAAGAAATGTATAAATACAACAAGGTTTATAATGATACACAACGCCTGGGTCCTTAATTGATTCCCCAGCCATAATTTCAAGGAGGGAATTCGCACTTGACTATATGGGCAATGTAATAATATCCCGCCAGATTTTCCCGCCTTAAGTTTTGAGGCAAGTCAAAACCTAAAATGTCAAATATTCATACATACAAAAATATACAGTAGAACCTGTTTTAAGCGGTCATCAAAAAGAGGTCTAATTGTGGGTCTGTAAGGCAGGTAGGAGCTTTCTTCATTACTTTTGCCTGGCATTATGTAACCACAAATTTTAACCTATTACCTGATAGGCTATTTTTAGACCCGACCTCTTTGAATAAATCTACCGAAAAGGAGCATTAACTACAGAAATGGAAAACAAACTTTAGAATTTTGTAGTTTAAAACCATTGTGATAAATAGAGCATTTGCTCTTATAGGAGCAAATGCTCTATTTATTGCAATGGGTTCAACAGGCGACCTTTGCAGAGACGTCAAAAGGCGTCAGTATGAGGGAATAGGTTAAAGGTACTATGTTCAATATATGAGTGGCCGCTTAGGACAGATTCTACTGCATAACGTCTTACATATATAATAAACTATAAAATGATAGTGATAGGTTTAGATTATTATGGGTGACCACCTACCGTGTAAAGTTATCATACAACTCTCTGCTGCCTTTAACCCTTTCTATGTTTATTTCAAAGTTCAATACCTACTTAATATACATAAACAGGTAAGTTATAATGCAATATGGAAGGTGGAAAAGTGCAGTCATTTTAGAAAGTAAAGAAACAGAACTATCAAATTATATTAGCAAACAGAGCAGACCCTGATCAGACGGCCCCTGTAGGAGCCGTCTGTTCTTAGTCTACTTTGTTTGCAAATGCGTGAAAATGCGTTTATATGAAGGAAATGGTTAAAATGTCGGTGAATAAACGCCAAATAATCAATATATATATACATGGCTATATGCTAATATTATAAAATGTAGACATCAATTAGATCAACGATATGTGTCTGATATGTGTCATGCTTGCTTAAACGCAGACGTCGGCATTTTATGTTGCATAATTTCTGAATAAATATATTCATGTAACGCATAAGCATGTCGCAACGTTATTATTACAAATTTATTCTGATACAAAAATGTAAGAGTTTTATAAACATTTACATATCAACATTTGGCTTAATCAAATATTCAAGAGGCGGACAATCTGAAAGAGAAGTAACTCATGCAGAATATGGTCATCTGCCTGTGAGTTTTCCGCCAGTTTTTCCACTTTTGCATTAACAAGTCAGATATTGGTATGTATATTTAGAGCTACAGATAAAGGTGCGTACCCTAATACTAAAATCGTCATTTCTCCACCAAACCCTAGACCGTGACCACTCTTTAGAACCGTCTCTTGGAGACGATTCTAAAGAGTGGTCACAGTATAGGATTAGGTGAAGAAATAAACGAACTGTTCTTGAAAAATTCTAAATTGACGCATCTTATCTGGAGCTCTGTATAATATTAATATCATAAATTCATAATACAACTTTAACTATTATAATAGAATATAGTTTGGTAAATGTAATAGTTTAGAATCCTTTGTTGTTTCGTCGAGGATCTAATTTATTAAGATATTTGTTAAAACAACCTCAGATTTGCCTTAAGGTTGGTCTAAAGTAATAGTTCTGGCCGACGAAACTAACTCGTATTTTTTCTTTAATACAGTAAAACCCTCTAAACCGGAATTCTAGTAGAGAATAATTTAGGTACTTTTAACTAGTGGCTGTTTAATGCAGGGTGAAAATCATACAAAAAGCTCCTAGAGGAGCTTTTGCATGACTTCGCACTGCATTAGCTGTCACATGTCTCCAAGACTAAATTCAAGATCCGGTTTAGAGAGGTTTTACTGTATTCATGATTAACTTCATTCAATAGGGACAACTTTTAATAATAGCAGCATAAGTAAGATAGCGAATGTATTAGTTAAGCAAATAATTATGACAAGATTGCCGATACCGCCCTGGAACTTTTGAGTTACGATCTGTTAGGGAAAATATCATATTTGTCCAAAATCTATTATTTGTTATTCTAAACGTCCCACTTATTTGTAAGATAAACGATCACAGTGATACATTGTACAACCTTAACCACCGGGATCACTCCAACAAGCCAGAAACCTCAAGCCATTTGGACCCACAAATTCTCATTTTCAGACATTTTCAGTGTCTCAAGAGTGTTCACATGAGCACGTACATCTTTTTTTGTACCTATGTTTAACTGTCGAATAGATCCAAAATCACGTTACATTGCATCATACTATGCCTCATGATTCTTAAAATGATCCCGAGTCTTAGATATTTCTCAAGTATCCGATTGGTCCGATTCTGAGCAAGCTCAGAATCTGACCAATCAGATGCTTGCTAATGATCTTAGACACAAACAAAACGTTTTATAACCACGGGTCCAGTATCGCATTATGACTGAGACAATTACAATCTCACAAAATGGTTAACCTTCCAGCCACTGCACGTTATTAACCCTTTACCTGTTCTATATTTAGTCCAGATTTCAATACCTACTGAACATTAACGGATAAAATAGTTATAACAAAATATTGATGGTGGAATATTGTAGCCATTTTAGAAACTAAAGAAACAGATCTTTCAAATGTCATTAGCAAAAAGAACAGACCCTGATCAGACGGCTACTATAGGAGTCGTCTGATCCAGATCTTCTCTGTTTTCAAATATGTGAAAAGGCGTCGGATCCTGATGGGACACTGGGTTACTCTTCCTCTCAGCTGGACCCAAATTGTTTGCAAATGATACTAAGGTCATGGATGGTCGGATTAAGTTAACGCCGCATAATATTTCTACAAGATTTACAAACGCTTACACAGAGGCATGACATTGATTGTTCCTACTCTTAAGGAGAAAACTGCAATTTGATAAAAACCTTCATCTTCATTTGCATACAGTTAATAAATTCTCATCAGTGTGTCTGCATTTCCGCCTGCCTCAATTTGCTATTGTATTTCTCCAGGGTCGTTTTGCCTCTTTATTACCGACTGTCTGTTAACGTTTATGAAATGGTGTTTCTACTTTATTATTTTGATATATAATTGTATAACGTAAACTTGAGGGAGGCAACAACACGTACGTTAGTCACACATACAATGCAATATAGACGCTTAACACTCCTCACTCGCTCAGTAAATATTCGTCTGCATCAAATTCTCTAATTTCCTTTCAAATTTATGACCAACGTGTCAAAAGAATTTGGATGTTAATGAGAAGTCGTAGCATCTCACCTGGATCTAAACTGTTTGCATAGGTGCAAACATATACTGTTCAGCATGGCGACTGGTGAATTGATAACGTTGCGAACAGTTAGGATTTAGAAAACCCTTTGAGAAAATCGGTTTCTAATTAGAATACAATCTGTTTGGTACGTTTGATGTATGCGTATAGAGAATTTGAATATAAAATGTACATTGAAACTGAACTAGGAATAAACCATTCGTATAGGATAATGACGTGTGATCGTCCCTGGAAGTTGGATACATGAATAAACACTTTCCCTGTTCTATATTTATTCCAATTTCAGTACTTCATGCAAGGTGGAACAGTGTAGACATTTTGGAAAATAAACAAATATATTAATAAATCTAGCAGAGCCTATATGTGCCGCCTGATCTGGGTATATTCTCTTTGCAGATGCATGAAATGCGTTTATATGAAGTAAAGTGTTAAACATCTTAGCGTTGTGCAATGGCCATTAGCGACACATGTAGACACATATCAGACGCAGTAGAACTACACACCGAATACACATTTCTTTATAAGCAGGAGGCAGCTTAATGCAGGACGATGTAACCCTCTTTTTAATAGTTGCACAGGAAATACAGGTGACACTGTTAACACTGGTAAACGCAGACATCACGGCAAACATCTAGCATTGCAGTCCTTGCATTCTATAGTAAAACCTCTCAAACAGTACATCAACTGTAACATATGAAGCAAACAGAATAGATCATCATCTTTCAGCTCCTATAGCACTTGTCTGATATGTGTCTTATTTGTTCGCAAATATGTACTAAGGTGGGCTTACAGATTATAGAGCTACTATGATGAACCGGTTTTTACTAAGCACAAGATAGTCTTAACACTTTCCTGCATGATAGCTATGTAAGAAATAATGACGTCATGAATGCTAATTAAATTAATTTGTTATAATAGCACATGGACACAGGATTGTTTCACTATGATACAAACTGTAGAATAATATCTATATTATAGCATAAGCAAACAGAGCAGACCCTGATCAGACGGCTCCTATAGGAGCCGTCTGATTTGGGTCTACTCTGTTTGCAAAGGCGCAAAAATAGTTTATTTGAAGGAAAGGATTAAGTCAGTATGGTAGATTGCTACCTTTGGAAAATAAGTGATTGATGCAGCAAATAATTATTGTCAGATCTTGTTTCCAAGAGAAATTGGATATTGACTTTTTCATATTTCATCGTACATGTTTGGTCTTATTTGATACGCCCTTTACCCTGTCCTTCATATAAACGCACTTTCACGACGTATTTGCAATCAGAGTAGATCAGATCAGACGGCTTCTGCAGGAGCCGTCTGGTCAGGGTCTGTCCTGTTTGCTTATGGAATTATGATAGTTATGTCTCTACCGTTTCTACCAATACCAAACGTTAATGTGCACATATGGCTGATATTCATAATGACATTATTTCTTACATAAATATTCAACAGGAAAAGGGCTAAAACAATTTCTTGATACCTGTAGGAAATTCTCATAAAACTACAATTTCACCGCTAGGCAACATGTTAACCGTATGTGTATGTAAAATGTAGCGCAATATTAAATTAATGGACCTGTCAAAGTGCTTGCATTCAACCTAAAACATAAATGACATGTACTTTATCACAGTCTAGTATAACTTGTTTTATTGGCATGTTTGATCCATGAGATAAAGTTTTGAAGATATCGGAATAATAATTGACAATCAACAAGGAGTTGTGAATAGAAGAGGTACCGCTCCTAGATAATATTTCTGTATTACTTTCACCCTGCATTAAGCTGCCACCTGTGTTAAAGATCAATAATGGTACGTATTTGAGTGTTCATAGTATCGAGTTTTTTTCTGTATATTAAAGACCTTCAACGAATCGGAGTAAAAAAGTTATAAACCACATACATGATACAATTAAACCTTTCTTAAACAGCCGCTCAAAATACATCGGTTTTTTTCCCGATGAATGCAGGAATGAATGCCCTGGTATTTGTAAACAGTGTAGACCCAGATAAGATGGCCTCTAATCATGGATTGAATCCTCTCATATTTGTTTATTTTATACTTAATGGACCCTGCCATTAAACAATGATGGATCATTCCATTTTAATATTCAGCATTGAAAGGGTTCGTGGTCATACACCAGTTTCCAAACGTTGCCTTCTGCATTATTTTTGGCATGCGTTAACCCATTTCCTTCTATAAACGCGTTTTCACGCATGCAAACAGAGTAGACCCAGGTCAGGGTCTGCTCTATTTACGAATGGAATTTGAAAGATCTGTTTCTTTCCTTCCATATTTCGTTGGAACTATTGTTTCCATAAATATTCAGTAGGTGTTTAAATTTGGAATAAACATAGAACATTGAAAGGGTTAAGAAGTGATCGTTTTATTACTCTTTTGGCGCCATACAAGTTTCAGAATGGACCTCTTCCATTTCCTCTCTTAAACGTAAGTGATATGCCAATCAGTTTGGATCCTGATCAGACACCGAGTTATTCGTTTGATAATACATTTCATTTGTCATTTACATTACAACCTGTCCTAAGAGACCGTTAGAACAAAAGTGTATTATTGGTCGGGGGACATGTGGTAGCCTGATGTGGAACAAAAGTGATGCAGAATGCTCCAAAGGAGCTTTCTGCAATACTTCCCAACATAAAGCAATCACCTGGTTTTAGTATCCAATGTTATATCAGTAGGTAGTCGGTAAAGTCAGATTTTGTTGTACTCCCTCGCTCCAATTTCTCATACAAATGTAGATGGATTCTCCTGCTGAGGTCACATGTGTCCTTCAAGCTAAATATAGCGAAATTCAGCTGTGCGTGTGTATTGATCGAGCGGCATTGCCACAAACACCGCGAGGAATTCGTCTTGTCTTTCTTTCGAAATTATTCCACGTTAGTTCAAGACTATTACGTCTAATTGGACATTATTACGTTAAACATATTTTCTGTATTCTGTATTCTGCTCATGTTTTCGCAAATTTTACCTGATAAAATGACTTCAGAATCGGAATCTTTGTGACTTGAAAATAATTTAGCGCTAACTATCATGGTAAAGAAACACGTGTTTGCTCTAAAAAATGAGAAAATTTAATTGCCACGGAAACCAACAGAAACGCGAACGCCATTCGCCGGAATATATTGTAAAATGAATTATACTGTTTGTACAAACTGTACGTAATAAAATGAGTTTAAAACCAAAATATTTGTGATTTGAAATTAATTGTGCGCTAAAGAGCATGGTAAAGAAACGTTTGTCTGTTTCGAAAAAAATAAATCCAACAGAAACACGTCCGGTATTCGACGGAATATGTCGTAAAATAAATTAGGAACGGACGTACTCATTTCGATGTACTTGTAGGTATGCAAAACACAGTTCTCTTTCGCGTTTTTTTCATATTCGAATTATCCATGCCAGCTATCGTTGCGAACGCCTAACTGTTATTAATAACGTTGTTCCAAAATATAGTAAACTCAGTAAGGTGAAAGAAATGGGCTAAATCAATAAGGTGAAATAATAATGATAATAATAATAATAATAATAATAACAATAATAAAAAATATTGATAATAATGATATAGAGAATAATAGGTTAGTGCCGTAGATGGGACGCTTTATCCGACGAGGGGAGAAAACGTTGAGGCGAGGCTTGCCGAGCCTCAACTGTTTTCTCTCCGAGTCGGATAAAGGCGTCCCATCTACGACACTAACCTATTATTCGATTTATCCAGTCAATATAGTTAAATGTCTTCTTTATAGACTAATAACACTCTTGAAATAATTTACATTGAAAATGCAGTTTTTCGATCAACGGATCCCTCCCTTTTCACTTCCATTTAGACGTAAATAGATCTAATGAGCTACCGCAGAGGAATATAGTTTCGATACTTGTATTACTAGAAGGGAAACGTGGTTGAATTTGAAAAATAAGATGATTTGAATCGAGGGTCGATAAGTTATTTAAAACAGACATGATCTATAATATTCTTTGGTCAAATTCGAGTTACGTAGTCTCGGTTTCTATTTTTAGATTCTACCTAACGTCACTCAGAAATCGATGGAACTGAACAGGCTATTTTTAGGTTTATGACTATCACCGCCCCTGTAAGAGTTTATCAATCAAATAATCATGAGAGTGAAAAGAAAACATTTACTATTTATCTGTCAATCTTTGCTTCCAGGTTTGATTTTATCAAAAACGGGTTTTACCAGCGGTGGATTAAATTAATAAAAGTGATAAATCGACATCATTTTGTATGTGGCCTCAGTGGCGTAATCGGTAAGGGCGACGTCTCTAGAGAGATTAGAATTGGTTTTTGTAGGATCAGGCGCGGGTTCGAATCCAGCTGTAGCCAATTATTTTTATTTTTTCTCATTTGAATAATTCTTCTGGTGACCAAATAGATCTGTTAGATCTATTCCATCAACATGTTTATGAATGTTTACAGAAAACTAAAATAGTTCCATGGTTATAGAATCATTACGCTTATCTACTAACCTAATAAACCTTCCACTACCGGAAGTAACCAGATAAACCTAAGTTTATTTGCACCCCCTTTATTATGTCACTAGAGAAGCCTGGTGACTGGATAAAATAGTATTGAAATAATTGATACCTGTATCACAAGAGAGTAGGCTGTAGCTACATGTACGCAAACGTGTGTCCTCTTCTACATGCTTTAATAGATAAAGGGCTATAACTGATGAATGGTCAAAATTACCAGGTTGTGTATCCAATTTAAGTTGGGTATTAGGCCGAAAAACAGTCACAGCTGTTAGAAGATTGAATAAATGGATGAAACTTTAGAGAGATAAAAGCTGTAATTGGGCATATTTTACTAACAAAGGGACATAACTCAGTATTAATTGGGAAATAGTGCCAATAAGTGTTCAGAGCAAGTATCGGTAATCATGTTAAAATGCATAATGTATTGAGCGGACATGTATAGTGAATTCTGCTTGGCCGAGTGTTTGTTTTATTTATAAACCATGCCAATGCTTTTTGTATAAAATGGTAGAATGTTTACATAGATATAGAGGATAAGCCCGTGTCATATTATTATAGTAAATTCGTTTCATAAAAATATTTTGTAATGAACACGAATGTAGGATTCTTTTTTCAAATAACCCTTAAAAGTGCCATAGTAAGTGAATCAGACTATATCTGACGACTGTTTCGGCCATTGTTTAAAGCGCATTACAGCTGGATTCATACTGCTCATTTGCATAAAAAGTACACTAGTGCATTTCCGCGATATACGGCACTCTGTTTCGGCGACCCACACTGCAGATTATGTGATAAGTTTCCTTATTAGATCTAGTGTTGTTGTTTTTTAATTTCTTTTGCAAATATGTCAAAGTTGGATTCTCTTTATTTTTATTTTTTTGAAATTGCTTTCAGAATGTAATACAGTTTGGATTCTTAATAGACGCCGATTTTTTCTTCAAGGAATCGCATGCTCTCAAAGTATTTTCATTTTTCATTTCCCATTAGCAACAGTATCAGAGTGTCAAACTCTGGGTCAAAACAGAATCTAAACTGACTGCAAAGGTCACTATACAACTGATCAGTAGTGTTTACCGTTTGTCGTAGTATCGCCCTAGTCTCTACATTTAATTTTAATAACATTATTCACTTATATTGATTATTTAATCCTTTATCCGAAAGGCGTAACGTTTGACACCTTTGCAAACAGAGTAGACTAAGATTAGACGACTCCTATAGGAGCCGTCTAATATGGGTCTGCTCCGTTTAATATGAAATAATATATACAATGTCATGTGCATGCTTCTATAATATCTGAAATTGCCAAATGTTCATGTGCCATTTCTTACATGAATATGTATCCGATTGAGGGTTAAATAAGTTTTTCTCCAGCTCTCATTTCCGTCTACTTGATACATGACTTTTCAAACTAATATACAGTAAGAACCTTGCGATACAAACACTATAAATAAATATATGTTTCTTTATGGGCCCGTCACACCATGACGGTTTGGTAAGCGTTCTCTGGCGTTTGAGGAAACGTTGGTAGTTGCCCATGTTCGCTGGGATAGCGCCAGAAGAGCGTTGTGTGAACGCTTGTGAACGCTAGTGAACGTCGGTGATCGCCGGGAATCGGCGGAGAACGTTAGTCCGGGAAAAAAGTTTTGAACATGCACAAATGTTCTCACTGAGACCAGCGTTCTTCAACGTTTAATTTTAAACGCTGAAAACGTTTAAGAACGTTAATGGAACGTTTTACTAACGTCCGATGAGCGCTGCTCGCGTTCGGATATCGTTAGTCAGTCGTTACTCTAGCGTTACTTGGTTATTACTAATCGTTTGCTTTGCAGTGAACGACTAACTGGCGACCTGTCAACGACCGCTGAACGGTCCCCTAGCGCACGCAGAGTGTGGTTAAAGTAAAACGAACGTCAAAACGCTATTCTGTCGTTATTCTGTCGTTATTCACACGCTCAACACGCTCGTCTAACGTTCACAATTCGTTCGTTGTGCGCCAGTGGCACGTTAGCACACGCTAATGGTTTTCAGGGGTATCTTACTTGGTCGCTGTTACACGCTTCTCTCGCGTAAGACACATGCTAGTCATGCGTAAGGTGCACGTTTATCACACGCCAGATGTGTCATTCTCACTCTAGAACGCTCAAAAATTGAAGGATTTAAATGTTCAGGGAACGTTGACAGAACGACATGGTGTGACGGCCCCTTTAAAAGCATGTGATTACTAAATACAGGACGAAAGTAATGCAGAAAACGTCTGTAGGAGCTTTCTACGTCACGTTTGTCCAACATGAAACTACCACCTGCCTTTCAGACTTAAACATAGACCACATGCTTTGTGGTCACATTTCAAGGATTTTACTGTATTTCTAATGAGAATTGGTCGTGGCATTTTCAGAAACTGTATGCTGAATGAAATGTTGTCTAATTAAACTGCGATTCACTGCACATTTTGCCATAGTTCATTCTTTGTCTTTGTATTGACATGCTGCTGCTGATATTTGCATTGATATAGCAGTTCCATTTTCTGGCGAAGTAGACGAACTCGTAAATATAATTATACAATAAGAGATAAGAAATTATAGAAGATATGTCACAAATATTACTTTTCCATCTATCAAGCGCATGGTTTTCTAAAAGGTCCGTCTAGTTATTGCACTATGTCATGCACTGATCGGATAGAGAATGGTTCTTTGAGTAGGTTTGCTACATATTTCATACATCGCCTGTACAGATACCGTCGATGGGGGATTTGAATTTAACGTCTTTTTGAACTTGTGGATATATTTTGTAGATTTGTATGTTTGTGCCCAGACACGAGATAAAGCAGTGACTGATTTAAAATACAATACAATTATTTTAGATATGCTAGATTTATCAGTTGTGGTAAATGTACTGGCGTGTTTTGCAGGTCATGTTTACGGTACAGAGATATCAAAGGGTAATCTTTTTCTTTGTGAATACCCATGCAAGACTTAAATGTTGCATCAACATATATGTGCAGTATCAAACTGTCCTAAGAGGCCATTCATTTATTGAACATTGAAGTGTTAAAAAGCTGATGGTTGCTTAATGTAGGTCAATAGTTAAACAGAAAGCTCCCGAATGAGATTTTACATTACTTTTGACCTGCATTAGGCTACCACCTGTCTTATAGACCAATACTTAGACCTCTGGTTGATGGCCGCTTAAGACAGGTTTTTACTGTAAATGAAAATATGCCATTGCAAAGGCGTGCAAAGAATTTGGCTAAGAAATTAAGATACTGCTTGAATAGGCGGCTTTCTGTCTACATGTATTGTTAAGACTACTAAAGGATACGATTCAAGACTTGGACACAGTTGTTTATATTCTATCTCTGTTATTCGTTCTCAGATAGAGCGTGTGTTTCAGTTGGATTTAACTAATGATAGACCGGCTGCACACCACACCCGGTCACACTATAAACGGACACCGGGCGGACTAGTCCAGAAACCGACACTTTACATACTGAACTAACTGTAGGTAACATGAACCTGGAATCCTACCGCAACTGTCTTATCATACACAAGAATCACAATCAACTACGACCAACCAACCAACCACAGTCTAAAGTGTTTTTTTTCTTCAAAATAACATATGCTCATTTCAATATAACAATTGTACATCTGTACTTGCAAATACGCATATCATTTCTCAAAGGCATTTATGTAGACAATCATTTGACCCATGCAGAGATGTCCTTAGTCTGCATTGTTGGTAACTTTCATCCCCCTTCACACACACACATACATACACTTTACATACATTTTACATAAATACACATACATATTACACAGATACACATACACACCGCACTCGGTTGACGTGTATACATGTACATCTTTGTAACTTTGATTAAAAAATGGCCGGAACTGCAGAATTAAATTCATATTATTTCATTAAATGCCATTACACAAATTCAGCTAATTGATATTAATTAGGCCCTTGCGTCGAACATGTTGGAGTCCTATAAGAATCACATTTGCTGTCCGTCCGTCCGTCAACCCTTTTGATGTGACGCGATAACTCAAACAGTACTTCACATATTGGTTTCATATTAAGGGCATATATGCTTAGTACCATCAGAGGAAGACGTCTATATTTTTGTGGTTGAATCAGAGAACTATGTCTAGAGCCCTTGATTACAGGGCCGTCTCTGACTGAGTCAGTTTTCTAGTTATCATTGTTTCTCATATTAGTTAGATATTAGGCAACCGGTTATACAAGATACTAAGACATACAAAAGTAACATACTTCAGTGTTATCTACATCACTTATACACTGTGTACATGTATTCTGTCACAAAAGACAAATATGTCCTTCCAGCTAAATATAGCATAGTCGGTCGACTTTGTGTTGATATCGATTGAGCGTAGTGCCAGAAACGCTGTAAGATTATCTGAAGTTAGTTCTAGACTATTCTTATTTGATAAATTCGAAGTTGCCTTTGGAATATGTATTAACCCTTTCCTTCATATAAATGCCTTTTCGCGCATTTGCAAACAGAGCCGTTCCAGATCAGACGGCTCCATCTAGGAGCCGTCTGATCAGGGTCTGCTCTGTTTGCTTATGGTATGATATAGATCTGATTCTACAGATTCCCTGTAAACATTTACGATATAAAAATCAGCTAATAAATATTCATTATATCATCATTTCCTGCATGAATATTAAACAGGCAAAGGGTTAAGTTTTTGAAAGTTGGAATCGAGTTTGTTGTCCATTGCAAACAGTGTATACACAGATCGAGGGCTTCTAGAGGAACTCTATCAGGGTACACACTATTCGTTATTCAATGTCCTCTAGCAAATATGCAATTATTTCATACTCAATTGGATCTATAGTTGAACACCTATAACCCATTCCAGTTTGAATATTCACAATTAAAAGAGCTAACAATTGGATAGATGTGAGCAAATTGTACACCCGTAGAACCAGTAAGACACTGTTGTACATCTTTGAAAATTTACCCTGGTGAACCCTCGTACAAGCAAGACGCCGCCCATTTTAAACACTAATTAGTTTAAGTCTTGTATTATAATTGAAAATAATGATATGTATTGCCATGACAAATAGAAGATGCATAGATTGGCGTCTCTGTCAAGTGCAGATTTTAAGCGGCTCTTATGGAACTTACACAGGTTTTTAAACGCAAATGTCTGCAGATACAGACGAAACGTAATTGAATGAATAACGTTCTTTTGCGTGCTTTCTGCATTATTTTTTCTTCATGCACTAACCCATTGTCTCTGTCTTTAAACACCAACATTGACAGTACAGTATGGTTGTCTTGCTGATTATTACACGTTTTGTATAATTATGAAAAGGATTGTTTGAGAAGAGTTAATCAAGTTAAATTATAATTGTCGGGATGGGAAAGTGTGCATCTAATGTAGAGCTACAGATGAACTAAACGTGCGTACTCAGATACTAAATACCTAATACCTCGAGACGATTCTAAAGAGTGGTTGCAACATAGGGTTTGGTGGAGAAGTAAAAAAGCTATTCTTGAAAATGTTTTATTTTACGCATCTTATCAGGAACTCTGGCCTAATGGCATGACCGTAAGAACGCCAAAAGGGGCATTCAAACATTGACTGTTAGAAGTTGACTCTCATTATTAATTACGGTAAATTCATCAAAATTAATTTTGGAACCAATCTATTGTTGATGTTAAGAGGGTGGGGAGCATGGCAAACAAAATACATGTCTGACTTGACTATTGACATCCACTGGGTCAGCAAACAGTGCATACCCTCGTTAACACACAACCATCATGTCTTTCTTTCAGTGGGTTTTCTGTGTTCCGTTTATGGAATCATGAGTTAATGTCACCTATAGCCAAAGTTACTACACGCTATTTACTGCCGCTAAATTCAGTACATATCCTGACCATAGGCTGCACCAACATTAGCCTGTACTATACGCAATGTACACGTGTCTTCTATATGTAACACAGTCGTTTGAGTTATGTTTATCATGCGCTTCTCTTTGTCGTTAACCATTGTCGTGCTAATTGCGACCTGACTGACATTGGGAAACAGATCGAATCCAGATGAGCCACCGGGTAACATCTCATCTGGCCGGGGATGTTTGATACTCCTTCAGTAGCTTCTCAAAATCAAATGCTTGGACGAAACATAAGTAGATACAAAGTGCTGCATGTTACATTTGAGACAAAGTATTTCATTTATCACGATAAGGGTAATAATTGTAGCACTCACATTGTAAATGTAGTTATGCTGTTCTCTGTCAAATATATTTGATGGTTTACATGGTATGCATGGTTTACATGTTATGGTATAATGAGCACACCATCGTCGATCTGTTACCATTAGCAAGGATTACATGCACAAGGCAGAACAAATCTTACATTAATAGTCACGCTCGGATGTTGTAAACAGACATGTGATCATGTCTACTTCAAACGCATGCACGCACGCACGCGCACACAGGATTGGAGCGTGAACGAAAGGGGGAGAGAATGACAGACAGCGAGAGAGTCAGGGAGAGAGAGTCACAGAGAGAGACAGTCACAGAGAAGGGAAGGGAGAAAGAGTGATTGTGTGTGTGTGTGTGTGTCGGGGATGTGCAAAATGTTTCTAAGTATAGTGACTTTATTAATGTCTGTACTAAACATTGACAACATATTCGTACTTTGAAAGTCCAGAAACTGTACATTTCAAATTTGAAAGAACGCAGTAACATATCTAACAATAATACCGCGTACGGTACATGATACGCCCACTTGCACACTTTCTCTGATTCAATATGCCTTATAAGTGTTCTAATTTGTGGTTCAGATCTTGATCTCCATATTAAGGTGATATTATATAAAAATGAAGTGAAAATCTTATCAAATAAAAAAAAGGTTACGGCCATCCTCATATTTGCAGATTTTCGTAACGTGCAAGGGCCATAACTATGTAACGACAAATTGAATGAACCTCAACATCAAATCAGCTTCAGATTTTGTTGCATGAAGCATTTGTGTGAAGTTTTATTGATATCATTTTAAAAAAATTCCCAGAAAATAACAGACAAACCAAAAGTTGACAGACGAACAACGCAACAAACGCACAAAGTTAACGTCCATAATTTTAAAATAAAGTGACATATAAAAGACCCCGCAATATATATGTGAACATCCATATTAAGTTAATATCATATAAAAAACATTGAAGTAAAGATCTTTTAAAATGAAAAGGTTACGGCCATCCTAATATTTGCATATATTTGCATTATTTTTGAAGTTCAAGGGCCATAACTCCGAAACGACATATCAAAATTAATAAACCTCAGAATCGACTCAGCTCCATATGTTGGTGCATTAAAAATTTGTGTGATGTTTCATCAATATCCGTCAAATAGTTTTTCCGAGAAAACAGCGGACAATCTAAATGTTGACGGACGAACGAACGAACGGACGGGCGGACGGACAGGACCACGCCAATATACGACCACCTTTATTAGATGGGCGTATAAAAATACTACAACGTGTATCAGAGACTAGCGCATTGGTGCATAAACAAACATTTTCAAGTTGCAAATACAAACCTCCTTACAAAGTACAGTAAAATCCCGCTAATGCGACCACCTAAAAAAGGTACAATTCTGGTTGCTAGATGCAGGTGGTAGCTTAATGCAGGACAAAAGTAATGCAGAAAGCTCCCAGAGGAGCTTTCTGCATTACTTTTGCCCTGCATTAAGCAACCACCTGCTTATAAAGACACCAATGTTTATACTGTAATTAACATAGGAGACTTTAAAAGCAGGTGGTTGATTAATACAGGGCAGACGTAACACAGAAGGCTCATGTTATTGTACCACATTTATATAGCGCTCTTTTCATACTGGGTATGTGCGTTCAAAAGCGCTTAAAAGCTCATATAGGAGATGTGTGTATACTATTCGTCCTGTATTAACTACCATGTCTCCTACTGACGCCTTTGTGTACCTCTGTAAAACTCCTTTATTGAAATCATCGTGATAAAATAGAGCATTTGCTCCATGCTCTATTTCTCACAATGTTTTCAAAACTACACAGTTCTAAAAATTCTCAATTTCTATTGTCAAGGCTCCTATTCGGTAGATTAATTCCAAGAGGTTGGGTCTAAAATAGTCTAGGAGGGAATTAGTTAATTACCATCTCTATAACAAATCCAGATTTGTACTTTTTGAGAGGCCGTACAATAAAGTCTCTCTAATACACCACTCGAAAGAAGTTTCAAAACAAGTGTTACCTTAATACAGGACAAAGGTAATGCAGTAGGCTCATATAGAAGCTTCGGGTATAACATTTGTCCTGTATTGACTACCATCTCTATTGCAAATCTAGATTTAGACTCTGTTGAGAGGTCGTACATGTATTAGAGAGTACACAAGTGTTATGTTCGTTTATGGGGATGATAAACTGCTTTCAAATAATTTATCACCGTTGTTCTGAGTCGTTCTTGCAGAAGACCCTACTTGTGTGTTTCGTCAATATTTTGATACAGTTAACCCCTCTAAACTGGAATTCTGGTAGAGAAGGATTTAGATAGTTTGGCAGGTGGCGGTTTAATGCAGGATAAAATCATGCAGAAAGCTCCTAGGGGGGCTTTTTGCATGACTTTCACCCTGCATTAAGCTACAACCTGTCCCCAAGACCGATATTTATACCAAATTTAGAGTCCGGTTTATTGGAGTTTTACTGTATGCATATGTCCATAGACATGGTTTTGTAATGAATTGCATAAGCTGCATGTGCCATGGGGAAAACTAGCTTATGCAATCAATCAGTTAATGTTCAAAGTAAAATACCTTCTTACATGCAATAGCCCTCTGTTTGCTTTGAACACTGTGTTAATGAGTATTGTTTTTGAGGCATGAGCTTTTTGGTGCATACGGAGTCTGATGCTTAATCCATAATCTGTTAACACATTCCCTCCTACTGACACATTTTGACACCTCTGTAAAAAGGTTTTTTGAAATCACTGCGATAAATAGAGCATTTGCTCCAAAGGAGCAACTACTCCATTTGTCACAATGGTTTTAAAACTACAATATTTTGAACTTTCATTTCTTCAAGTAAATGCTCCTTTTCGAAGAATTTATTCAAGGAGGTCAAGTCTCCCTTTCTAAATATCAATTAAACAAAAAGTTGTATCAAAACGTATCAATAAAGAAAATTATTTATGACAAACTGCAGATCCTGATACTGAGAAAACACTTTGATCTGGGTCTACACTGTTTGCAAATGTCCTATAGTATCTGTTCCCGCACGTTAACGTTAAAGGGTTTATTTTATAATTGATATTATTGCACAATGTTTGTAGAGTAATGGCTACTTCGTGATAAAACTTTAATAACACCCTTGTTATAGTTATTTCAGGTTAGTAAATACATGTATACTAATGTAATACATTAACAAGAATGTTGTGTTTCTGTGTCACTTATTAAGTTTATTATATATACTAGTATAACATACAGTAAAACCTCTCTATAACGGCCACTAAATTGTGCTGATTAGTTGGTATTTAGGGCAGGTGACTGCTTAAAGCACGGTGAAAGTAAATCAGAACGCTCTTATAGGAGCGTTCTGTTTTTTCTTTCACCGTGCTTTAAGCAACCATCTGCCTTTAACACAAACTATTTGATGTAAATTTAGTGGCTTTTAGTGGCTTTACTGTATTCATTAACACTTACTCCTCCACCGGCGACCTGACTCGCATTTGCAAACAGTTTGGATTCAGATGAGACGCAGGGTACCTCGGTGTCTTGTCAGGCTCCAAGCTGTGTGACACTCGGTCCTTGGTTGTTGAAAAGCTGGGTCGAATGCGACGTAGTCAAAATGGTGCTAAATCCAAGGTTGAGCAGCGGGGTAATAACTAATAAATATATGGCTTATATATGTGCTGGTCTATGGTAGAAAGCCTTGCCAGTCATACATTTTCATCATTTTGTAAAGGGTTCAAAACTGCTGAGAAATCATGAAATGCGAGTTCCATAATTCACTTCAAGCATATTGCCCGATGTTTCTAGAATAGTTCCTGTGTAACGGTATAGCCCACTGTGATGGAAGAGATTTTCGGTAAGCATATCAATTACCCATGCCACTGTGGTAGATTGCTCCCAAAGGAATGTAGCTGATTAATGCAGAAAATGATTTAAAGTTAAGAGATCGTGTTACCGTGATATTGAGTATGGTGTAGCAAACGTATGTAAATCTTTGCCTCGTGAATATTTATGTAAAATTAATGATATCATGAATATTATTAGACGATTTGATATAGTGGCATACACACAAAAAGATGTTAGGTCATGGTAGAAAGCCAAACCTCATATCTATACTATTCCACCAGGAAACAGAACAGAAACCTTTTCAATAATAACTTCTTTATTTCTCCACCAAACCCTATGTTACGACCACTCTTTAGCATCGTCTCGAATAGAACATTCTTATGATTGGTCACAGCATAAGGTTTGGTGGAGAAATGACGAGTTTAGTACTTGAGTACGCACGTGTATCTGTTGCTCTGGACTGTGTCATAAGTAAACAGAACGGGCTCTGATCAGATAGTTCATACAGGCTTCTCTCTTTTTGCAAAGTTGCTAAAGGCGTGCCGTCTCTGACAGGTAAAGGGTTAAAGGTCACGTTCACTGCCTAACGATACCGTTACTTCAAGACGTTACCCTTTGAATGCTGAATTGTCAAAGTAAAATGTGTTTGTGTGCCCCCACCCCCATTCCATATAAAAGGTTTAACATTTGCCATACAAACTATTGTTTGTACTTGATAAATACTATCAAAACGTCATTTTATATGCATACGTTTTCCTTAATACATTACCTCATAGGCTATTTTAGATACAACCTCTTTGAATAAATATACCGAAAAGGAGCATTAACTAAACAAAAAGAAAATTTTAGAATTTTGTAGTTTGAAACCATTGTGATGAATAGAGCATTTGCTCCTATAGGAGCAAATGCTCTATTTATCACAATGGTTTCACAAAATGACTTTTACAGAGTCGTCAAAAATCGTCAATATGAGGGAATAGGTTTACGGTTGATGTTTTACAATGATACTGAAAATAAGCTGGAATCGCTTATTTAAATTATTCGATATCTAGACAGAAAATAGGATTCTGCATGTACAACTGAATTTTCATTCCATATCATGCTAGTTTCCACTATATCAATGTATCCATTATCCGAATTTAAAAGTATCATTGAGCTTTGTGTTAGAAACCCACATGTGTCTAGTTGTTTTCAAGCATAATGATAAATCTGAAAAACGCAGTAACCCTTAATGAGTTGGAACCGTGTATATAAAATATTTGGAAACAATGTAGACCCATACATCGGGCTCATGAAAGAGCCCTTTTCATCCATCAGGGTATGCAGTGTATATCATAAAAACAGTTGCTGATCTCGGTCTAATCTGTTTGCAAATGCGTAGAAATGCGTAATTATGGAGTAAAGGGTTAACACATTTCTGATTGGTGCAATAATGCACACACAGTGCAATACATCCATTACAAAATAACCACTTTAACCCATTCCCTCATACTGACGACTTTTTACGACTCTGTAAAAGTCACTTTGTGAAACCATTGTGATAAATAGAGCATTTGTTCCTTAAGGAGCAAATGCTCTATTTATCACAGTGGTTTCAAACTACAAAATTCTAAAATTTTCCTTTTCTCTAGTTAATGCTCCTTTTCGGTAGATTTATTTAAAGCGGTTGTATCTAAAAATAGCCTATGAGGTAATGGGTTAAACTGTACATTTACTAAAGACGATTGTAACTCTTTTAGACAGATGATGCCAGCTCAATGCAGGGTAAAATCCATGCAGAAGGTTCCTCCAAAGTCCTTATTAGAGTTTTAATGTATAGCAATCACTGTAGTCAGTGTGTTTATATTGAGCCTTGTTCCTGATGTCATACCGAGAGCTCAGTGCAAAACATTTGTCTGTATATTCTGTAATATATATTTGTATTTGCCAAATT
The DNA here is from genome assembly GCA_963576725.1 of Azorinus chamasolen. Taxonomy (NCBI): domain Eukaryota; kingdom Metazoa; phylum Mollusca; class Bivalvia; order Cardiida; family Solecurtidae; genus Azorinus; species Azorinus chamasolen. The sequence goes on along the minus strand of OY755243.1, from coordinate 83,545,383 downwards.
GTCCTCTACCTTAATTCTAAAAACATGCTTCCTGCCATTTCGTTCCAAATCCAAATCCCAGTGTCAAAGAGTTTTGATACTGGTGAGATCTGGATCCAAACTGTTTGCAAAGGTATTAGTATACTTACTGTTGTGAGTCTTTGGATTGTCTAGTAACAACACATTTGTGCTAAGAAAATATTCACCAGGATATTAGTGGTCTACTGTCACATTTACAAAATGATTCAGTCCAGATTACACAAACGTTTTGGCACCAAACATTATACAGTGCTCCCTCTCTACAACGGCATCCTTTGGGATACGAAGATTGTATGTGTTGTTCAGAGGGAGTTGTTATAGGGAGGGAAAATTAAACACAATTAGCCTGTTTGCAGATCCCCAGATAAGGTTATTTCGAGAACTAAAACCGTTATGCCTCTATCAAACCCTATGTTGTGACCACTCTTTAGAATCGTCACAAAGTGACGATTCTAAAGAGTGGTCACAACATAGGGTTTGATGGAGGCATAAAGAAAATACGATGGAAAAAATTGTTTCTGGAGCCTTGTTGTTTCGGAAACAGTGACATGCGTTGTTGTAAGGAGGGAATCGTTATTGGGAGGGTCGTTGTAGGGAGGGATCACTGTATGTGTGATTCCTGAGACTTAATTTGATATTTTAGTTTGCTTGTTTGACATATTGAACCTTATATAACGGGCATTAATATTTGTTAAATGTGAAGTTTTATTTTTGTTACATTAAATTATCATTTGATATTCTATTTTGCGATTTTGAGCGATCGAACTGTATAAATGTCTATATTATTATAACATTAATGTTTGATATTCTAGTTTGCTTATCTGAGCGATCGGACTTCAACATTTCTACATTAAAATGAAACTAATGTTAGATAATCTAGTATTGCTGATCTGCTCCATCGAAATTTTATGTAGAAAAGTAATGAATCGTTTGCTAGAGGTTTAATGTACAATTATGACAATATGCCATGCCACTAGCAGTATGAAACGACAACCTATAAACACGTACAATTAATCTGTTTAGAATTTTTTGAAAATTAAAATATTTCGGTAAATCTATATGGCCCTGTATTGTCGAAAAAAAATTCGGCCAGCATACCAGTTTCCTGGGTCAAAATGATAAATTGCTCCCAAATGAATTTATCTGATTGATACAGGAATGAATATTTGCATAGCTTATTACGGAGATGATATTTTCAGTACTGTATAATATGAATCTGTTGTGAACGTCTCTGTTTTGTATCCAGGCGTTTTTATTGGACAAAACTACTTCATATGACAATCAAAGAGGACCTTTAACCATTACTCTCATGATATATAACCATTTATCACTTCATAAATATTCATTAGCTGAACATTTGTAATGTCATATTACCAAGGCAATTGTTGGCCTTGAAATATCTATATAATGGTTTTCCCATAAGCAAACAGAGCTGATTTTTAGATTAGAGACTGGTCGTAAGGAACCGTCTGATCTAGGTCTACTTTATTTGCAAAAGCATCAACAAGTGTATATATCGGGTAGATGGGTAACCCGTTCCCTCATATTGACGCCTTTTGACGCCTCTTTATAGGTAATTTTCTGAAACCATTTGATAAATAAATCCATAGGAGCAAATGCTCTATTTATCAAAATGGTTTCATCAGTACACAAATCTGAAACAATCATTTCCTCTAGTTAATGCTCCTTTTTGGTAGATGTATTCAAAGAGGTAGGAGCCATGAATATCCGATGAGGTAATGGGTTAAAGATACATAACTGCTTAATGCAGAACTAAAATAGTATAGACATCATTTTGTTATTTTTGTGTTAATTGTCTGCATTATGGTGCCATGTTTTAAGTTATCCTCGGTCTTCTAGTCTAACTATTAAATAATCGCTTTAACCCTTTACCTGGTGAATATTCATGTAAGAATTGATAGTATATATATTATGATTAGATTATTTTTCATAAAGATATATGAACAGTCACATAATTAATTCCGTCATGGCAAAAAGTCTAGAATCAAATCTATGTAATTCAATAAGCAATACAGAGAAGCCACTAATCGCTCAGGTCCTACAGGAAGCGTCTGATGTTGGTGCATATCGTTTGCAAGGGCGTCAAAAAGCGTCTCTTTCAGGTAAAGAGTTAAATGTATATCACATAGTTGTTTTCACTTTATAAAAGAGACCAATTAAATCGATGAAGATTCTATATGAATCTTTGACACGATACGCATGTATCTATCTACAGGAGAACCTGCGACCCTATTTTAATTGGACACCGGAATCTTGAAAAGCAGATGGATGCTTAAGACAGGGCAAAAGTAATGCAGAAAGGTCCATAAGGAGATTTCTGCATTACGTTTGTCCTGTCTTAAGCATCCATCTGCCTTACATACCCATAAGTAGACCTCTATTGGTGTGTCGCCTAAGACAAGTTCTACTGTACTTTATATAACTGTGTGTGTCAAAGATATGAAAAATCATCTTTCAATAGTTCATTCAATGAACGTAAATATTTGTTTGTCCTAGATTTGCCATTTAACACATTACCCCCTTGTGACGCATTTTTGCGCTTCTATAAAAATCACATTGTGAAACCATTGTGATGAATAGAGCATTTGCTCCTATAGGAGCAAATTCTCTATTTATCACAATGGTTTCAAACTACAAAATTCTAAAAAAATATTTTCTCTAGTTAATGCTCCTTTTCGTTAGATTAATACAAAAAGGTTGGATCTAAAAATAGCCTATGAGAGAATGAGTTAAATACTGAGTATCAAAACTGGAATGGTTCATCACTGAATAAGAGCGGAGTCCATTCTGTTTGAAAGGTTATACTGAATTTGATAGAGGTGTTTGAATGACACTCATTGAAGATCTTGGTCCCAGTGTTCCTCTGGTCTGTGTCTACATTGTTTGCAGTTGTCAGTACACTCGTTTTCCCACACTGAAAGGGTTAACTCTGATATATCTCACAACATTTGTTCGATAATTTATCTTGACAGAAACGCGTCAATAATTGTTACCATTTATTTTGACTTACGATCCTACCTTAGTGCGCATTCTAGCACAAACCACTGAACTAATCGTACTGCCAAACTCGCTTACGTTGAAACTAAACGATTCTGTCAAGCAATTTATCACGAACTGATATAACTCATTTTATGAACCTGTTTAGTTTCTGAATAATATTTCAAAATGCGGTTTGAAAGATATCGATATGAATCAAGTTTCTATTCTGTTTTATCCAAACGGATTGTAGACTGATTTTAGCGTAACAATTACAAATGTATTTTGAGTGTATTTGTAGTTATGCATGTTGGCACTTAATCACTTATCTGAATACTTTTTTACCCTTTTAACTCTTTCACTGCCAAACTTGGTCGTCTGCAAACTTTGTCGTCTGCTACAATTTTCTGTTGTTTTTTTTCTTCATTTTTGTTTTAAAAACAGTCACAGAAACAAACAGTTTGTATCCTGATAAGACGCCCAGATACTCGGCGTCTCATCTGAGTCTAAACTGTTTGCAAAGGTAATCACAGATACGACATTGGCAGAGGAAATGTTAATGCGGGAAATAAATTTAGTGACATTTGCACATAGTATAGGCTCAAACCAGGAGGCTCCTAGAGGGGCCTCTCATCAGGGTATACTAGGTAGTATATGCGCAGATCAGGGGGCTCCTAGAGGGACCTCTCACCAGGGCTTGCTAGGCTTATCACTCAGAGTCCTCTAACAAATTATGTCATTTCAAACTGATTTGACTCCATAGGTACAATACCGACAAGCCATTCCATTCTGACTATTTAGCAGAGTATTAGAAATAATAGATCTGATTCTTCGGTTTCTGTTGTGATTTAAAATCATCCTGTTCACCTGCCATTACAAAATATAAACTAATTAGTATTCATACAATTCTTATTTCATAATGAATATTCATTAGATAAAGGGTTAATGCAGACCGCGCAAGTAATGCAAATACATGTATATCCTACGAGAATTTCCTTCGTAACTTCCTTCTGCCATTAATCCTTCGCTGCCAAGCTCTGTCGTCTACTAACTTTTTCGTCTGCTACAAATTTTCATTTTTTTTTTAATTTTCTTCATTTTTGTTTCAAAAACATAGTAACAGTAAAAAACAGTTTGTATCCTGATGAGACGCCGAGTTACTCGGCGTCTCATCTGGATCCAAACTGTTTGCATAGGTAATCACAGATCCGGCATTGGCAGCGAAAGGGTTAAAAAGTCATTTAGTATCTTGTCGAGTTTTGTTGTAAAGATACTTTATACAGTATAACCTCTGTTATCCGGCACCCCATGGTTCCACGTCAGTATGTCGGTTAAGAGAGGGTGCCGGTTAACAGAATTATGCCTAGATTCACAAGTTTACGTACCCAAAGATTCATTCCAGCATGTCCTTTTTTCGCTGCGAGGAGAATTCCACCATGACAATTCACAAATTACATATACATATATACAACAGCGCCGAACCTGATCAGATAGCTCCATTTAAATAGGAGCCATTTGATTAGGATCTGTTTGTCTATTGTCTTTTGAACTACATGTACATGTAAAATATAGGCATAACGTGTTAAGCGTACAATTGGAAGTAAACACACATGTATAAAGGGCTCGACTAAAACACCGGAACATTCGTACTATATTCTATTTACAAGTTCGGATTCTACACAGGCACATGTATATGCAGGGTTTTCCCTTGACCCTTTCAAAAAGACCAATCTGAGGGTCCCTTGACCCCCTTTCTATAAAGTAAAGAACAGGCTCTCTTAATCTTGAGGGTCATTTGTAAAATTTAAGGGACATTTCAACAGGAAAAGGGGATCAGGGAAAACCCTGTATATGCGGACCATCACCGCTGGTTTTTCACAATTAGCAAACAGCGTAGATCCGGACGCTAAATAATTTGGTATTGCCATTTTTGACATGTGTACATACACGTATTTTCAATGACGATGACAATATAAATCTATAAAGGGCGGTCAATTTACCCTAGGCCCATTAACGGTACAGTATCACCTATCTGAATGTAAACCGCTGACTGTCAATGATCACAGGTAAGCCAACCGCCGGATAACAAGGTGTGAAAAACCGCTATTTTGCCTTTATTGGCCTGTCAAGGTATGCCGGTTAACGGTTAACAGGGGTTCCGATCAAGAGAGAGTTTGGATACATAAAACAAATAGGGAAACTGCCGGGACCAAACAGCAGTGCTGGATAACAGGGGTTTCTGGTTAAGAGGGGTGCCGATCAACAGAGGTTATACTGTACATGTATAATGTTTGCTTCACGACGTGTTCTGATTGCAATAATTGAGAACATTATCAAATCCATCTAAATATGTCCGGACACGTGAGTATTATTTCTCTACAACATAACACACACAAGCAATCGATCTTTTAGAGAGTGTGTTAGCTTAACCTGACTGAAATGACTGTTGTCGCTTTTGCAAACAGAGCTGACTCCCTGTAGGAACAGTCTTTTCCGACTGTGCT